>PVLA01007367.1:0-106456 GCA_004027455.1 Hydrochoerus hydrochaeris | reverse complement strand
TCTGCTTTTTTTTCCTTTGTGAATGGGTGGGGGTCATTGCTGGGGATTGAACCTAGGGCCTGGAGCATGATAGGCAAAGTCTCTACTGCTGAGCTACAACCCAAACCCTATCATGGTTTTTAGATCTATATAGTTGTACAGTAGTAATGATCACCTTTTCCTTTTTTCTCAACATTTGCTTAAAGAATTTCATGGGAAAAATATTGTGTGTAAGTTATCAGTTTCCCTTTACTTTAGTGTGCTTTCAAGGTGGGTGAGGTATGTTTATGAAGAAGTTGCCAAAGGCCTGGAGAAAGTGACATAAAGGAAGGGACCATTTCTGCACAGGGTGTTCTGTAGCATTGTGAGGAATGAACCCATTCAGAGAACCTCACAGTTAGAAGGCATTTTAAGGGTGGCAGAGTCGGTTCCTATCAAACCTGAATTTATGTTTACATCATTTCCTCAAGTTAATGTCTAGCTCCTACTGGAAAGGAGAACTTTCTAACTCTTATTCTTTGGACTGCATGATTAGTACATTAGGATGTATAGTAAAGCAAATCTTTTGGTCATGTCCACCCCGTGGTCCTGAATCTATCCCCAGGAACCCTACAAAGTGAACCTGTTTTTCACCTGACAGCTATTCAGATTCTTGGAGGCAGCTGTGCTCCAAAGGCTTTGCTGTCAACTTTAAAGCCCTTCCTTCTTCCAAGAGCATTTTAAAGACCTGCACTATTCAAATGAGTTGAGCTACCTGTAACAGGGTAAATGTTGTACAAGTAAATCTTCGCTAAGATGATATGGTAATAGTCTGCCAGATTCGTACATATAAATTATTGTTTTGCCCCACAGCCAAGTAACATATTTTTAGTAGATGAAAAACAAATAAAGATTGGCGACTTTGGACTTGCCACATCCCTGAAAAGTGATGAAAAGCGAACATGGTGTACTGGAACTAAGCGCTACATGAGCCCAGAACAGGTAAATTCCCTTTCCTTTCTTTCTGTATTTTGCTTCTTTAATTTTTCACCCTTTTATTGTCTATAATTGACAAATGAAGTCGTATGTGTTCAAGATGATCAGCAACATTACTGTTTTTGTATTTAACATCTTGTTTTGAGATACATATACACTGCAAAATGATTACTGCAGTCAAGCTACATTAACACATTCATCACCTCAATACTTATAGTCGTTCTTAATTTTCTCTGCTTAGAAACTTTCTGTACTAGCACAAGTCAAAAAATACTCTGAAACAAAAAAGAAAAATGTGCTCAGCAGCTCACTCCCAGAGACAGTGAAGTGAACTGTATTCTAGACAATTGCTTGATCTCACTATATATTAAACTATTTTTGAAAATAAAAAATTGGTGATAGCATATGTTCTATTTTGTAACGTGCTATTTCATTTAACAGAAGGTATTGGACATCTTTTCTTTTAACCTCAGTAAATTCATGTCACCATAATAATCCTTACTGTTATAATTAATAATCTCTTACTGTTATAATTCATAGCTTTTTAACCAGCCTTCTATTATCCCCTTAGGTTCCCCCTTATTCCCTCTTCTTTTCTAATAATAGTCTCTACTTTTTATCTTGTCTTGTTTAGATTCCACATATTAGAGAAAATATGTGACATTTGTCTTTCTGAGTTTGGCTTATTTCACTTACCATGATGATCCAGTTTCCCTGTAATGCCATAATTTTTCCTTTTTGTGGCTGAATAATATTCCATTAGATAGATGACAGATCGATATCACAATTTCTTTATACATTCATTTGTTGATGGGCATTTAAGGTGATTTCGTACATTGGCTATTGTGAATCAAGCTGCAGTAAACACAGGTCTTCAGGTATTGCTCTAGTATGCTCATTGTAATTCTTTTGGATGCATACCAAGGAGTGGAGTAGCTCAGTCATATGTCATTCTATTTTTAGTTTTTTGAGGAACTTCCATACTGATTTACATAGGAGCTGTACCAAGTTATATCCTCACTAATGGAGTAAGTGTGTTCATTTTACCCTGCACCCTTACTAATATTTAGTGGGTTTTGTACGATAGCTGTTCTGATGGGGTGAGATACAATCCCAATGTAGTTTTGATTTTTATGTATCTAATGGCTAGTGATACTGAATGTTTTTCATGTACTCAATAATATAATGATTTATACTTCTTTTCAGAAATATTTGTTCAATTCATCTGTACATTTACCAGTTGAGCTATTTGACTTTTTGGCATTATGTTGTTAGGATTTTTAAGATATATTCTACATATTATGGTAATTCCTTGTCAGAAGATTAGCTAGCAAAATTTTTTCCCACTTGGTAGGCTGTCTCTTCACTTTGCTGGTTGTTTCTCTCATTGTACAGAAACTTTTGACATAGTCTCATTTGTTGAATTTGCTCTTATTTCCTATGCAGTTTGAGTCCTATTTAGGAATTCTTTCCCTGTGCCTATGCGTTCCAGTATTTCCCCTATGTTTTCTTCTAGCAAATTCAAAGTTTCAGTTCTTAATCTATTTGGAATTGATTTTGTACAAGGTGAAAGATAGGGATGTAGTTTCAGTCTTTTATACTACATATGGATATGCAGTTCAGCAAGCACCATTCATGATTAGAACTTAATGAACATATTGGAACCTGATGCTAATCACACAGATGCAAGCCTGCAGATGTGTGGGTGGTGAATGAGAAGAGAAAATATTCCTGTGCTGCAGTCAAGTTACAGCAGGGGAAACTGCTACCCACATAAGGTTATACTTGACTCTGAGATATGAGAAGCTGAATGTATGATGCTGTCTTTCAGACCAGTAAAAATAGAAACCAGTAAAAATATCAGATTGCTTTTTATAATTCACCAGAAAGAAAGGAATAGCATGTTTAGTTACAATATGGCTAGATAAAATGTAAGATTGTAGAGCACGATGAAAGGATGTGGACTTTATATAGAGGCACAGAAACATTGACTGATGCTGAGCAGAGGCTGACCAGAGGGATTGTTGCATGACATGTTATACAGATGTCTATCAAGTTCGTTTATTCTATGGTATAGTTTAATTCTAATATTTCTTTGTTATTTTGGTCTGAGTGATTTATTATTGGTGAGAATGAAATCACCAACTATTATTATATTAGGGCTTGTGTGCCCATGGAAGTTGAGTTGTGTTTATGTAACTAGGTGCACCAATGTTCAGTGCGTCTATATTTTTTTTTCAATGCGTCTGTATTTACAATTGCTATTTATTCTTGGCGAATCATTCTCTTTACCTATCTGTACTGGAATTTTTTGTCTTTTGTAATTTGTCTCGAAGTCTGCTTGTCAGAAAGGAGAGCAACTCTTCCTGTTTCAGATTCAATTAGTTTTCTATCCTTTCACTTTCAGCTAGCTTTTTATTAGTGTCTTCTATAAACTCACTAATCATGTTAAGTCTGTTTTCTGTTTAGCTCTGTCTCTTTGAGTTTGCCAAGTCCCTTATGATGTTTTTTCAAAACTTTTATCATTTTGAATAATCCAGCTGTGTGGGGCTTTAGATTTCCTCCCCATTGATGCCCCATGGATCAACTCTGGAGGAGCTGAGAGTTTGGGGACTTATTTTGTGGCCTTATCTTTTTATATTTCGGTTGTATGTGTGTTTTTTGCCCAGATTTGTTCTCAGTTATGCACTGTCCCCACAGTGAGAGTATCAATTTTCCTCAACCAAATCCTTAAATTCAATACAACAGTTATCAAAACCTTAAGACCAGTTATGCAGCATGGCTAGTTGATTCTAGGGGTCACTTGGAGTCATAAATGTGAACCTCTGAGGACATTTTAGATCTTTTTTTGCAGTACTGGGGATTGAACTCAGGGCCTTTACACTGAGCTACACTCCCTCCTCTTTTTTAGTTTTCAATTTTACATCAGGGTTTTGCTAAGTCACTAAGTTGCCCAGAGTGTGTTCAAAGTTTTGATTCTCTAGTCTCAGCTTCCTAGAGTGCTGCAGTTAGAGACATGTGTCAACATGCCCAGCTACCTCTGGAGATGTTTTTAAACTAAAGAATAATAAAAAAGGAGGTTCTGCTGTTCAAATATTAAAATGTATCTTTTTAATGCTTCAATTATTAAAATAATAAATTTGTTTTGTTTTGTTTTTTCTTTTTGAGACAGGGTCTTTATGCAGTTTAGGCTGGCCCTGAGCTCACTTTGTAGCCCAGGCTGGTCTCGAACTCGTAACAATCCTCCTGCCTCAGCCTCCCGAGTGCTGGGATTATAGGCGTGAGCCACCCCACCCGGCTAAAACAGTAAAATGTTTTTTTAATATTTTTATTCATGATCATGTGGGATTGTCATATATGATACAATATTTTTTTAAATTTTGGAGAGACCACAGTGACTGACTGAAAGAGAGCCATAAGAGACAGTCGCAGAGAGGGGACATGGGTTAGTCATAGACTCCTGAGAAGCTCAGCTCAGGCTGGAAAGGATGTGGGGCTCCATCCTTTGTGGTGAGCTAGCAGGCTGGTTGTTGTGGCTTTCATAGGCAACTGGCTCTGAAAGTGTTGGCAGTGAGTCTAGTGGACTGTTTGAAACACAGTACTTACATCCAGCACAGGACTCAGTAGTCTGTCTGCTTTTGCTTTCTCCATCCAATGGAGCCAAGATATGGCTCAGTTTGGATGGTTGCCTCACCCTGAGATATGTGGGCAGAGGACACTTCACAAATCCATGGGTCATAAAGCTGGGTGGAGAAAACTGACTTGGGGTACATCTCAGAGGGACATGGAAAGTGGGAGCTGCTGGGGAGACTACAGCAGTGGGAAAGGCAGGGTGTGATTCAACATTCACACACAATGCTGTTCCTAGCAGGACTCACTGTCTCTTCCCCATATTTGCTAGATTTCAAGATGCAGGCCCTGGATATAAATCATTCATTTAAAAACAGGAAAAAGGGTTGGATATTTAGCTCAATGGTATCATGCCTGCCTGGCAAGAATGAGGTCCTGAGTTTGATTTCTGGTACCAAAAGAAGAAGGAGGAGGAGGGGGAGGAAAAGGAGAGGGGGGAGGAGAAGGAGAAGGAGGAGGAGAAGAATTCTTTCGGAGTCATCTTTTCCCTATTGGGTTTTTTTGTCTATTGATGTTTTTTCTTTTTCTTCTTTTTTTATTTTGATCTTTTTGTTTTGTTTTATTTTTTCCTACTTCTATTTCATTTTACTTTTTTTTTTTGAAGCAATGCAGACTCTCTAGTGTAAATTAACTATGAATGGAATGAATAATGGTAAATGTGCTCAATTGTATTTAATTTCTTCAAGGTATTATTACATTGGCAAACCTTTAATTGTTTCCTTGTATCAGCAACCAATTCCTTTTTATTATTGAGTAGTAATTCATGATATGACTATATACCACAGTATGTCTTTCCCTTCTCCTGTTGGTAACATTTGGGTTATTGCTATTAATATTGTCACCAGAAGTCACAAGACAACATTTTAATTGCTTTACCTGCTACATTTTACTTAATCGCACAATCACTCTAAGGTCAATAGTATTATTAGACCCATTTTATAATTAAGAGTCTATTTGGTGCTAAATATTTTAACCTAGGCTGTCATACTCCACAAATCCTGCAAATAGATTCTTTGCATGATAGAAGATTTTGTGACATCAGAAAGCACAGATACTTGCAAGAAATAAGTAACAAAGTCAACTATGTTTTGATCTCTTCAGATGAGTTCACGAGTTTATGAAAAGGAAGTGGACATTTTTGCTCTGGGACTGATTCTCGCTGAACTTATTCACATACGTGGGACTATCGCAGAAACAGTTGAGGTAAATAATCTAAGAAAATTATCACATATCTTACTATATGTCTTATTCTATGTTTGCATTGTTTTAAAGTCATTGCCCATGTGTGAAGGTGAGCTTAAGCATATTTGAGTAATTGCAAGTGAAACATGAATTTTCTATTTCAAATTCTGAGAACTATTTTTCATAGAACAAAAAGCTTTTTTTGGAAAATATGTACTTTTTGTAAGACTTTTATTTTGAGTCAGTTGGCAAAATTTCATTGATGATTTCTGCTGGTGGATACCGCGGAGGAAGCATTGTCAGTCTCTCTTCCAACTGCTGTCATGTCTAAGTCAGAGTCTCCTAAGGAGCCCGAACAGCTGCGGAAGCTCTTCATTGGAGGTCTGAGCTTTGAAACAACTGATCAAAGTCTGAGAAGCCATTTTGAGCAATGGGGCACACTCACAGATTGTGTGGTAATGAGAGATCCAAACACCAGGCGTTCCAGGGGCTTTGGGTTTGTCACTTATGCCACTGTAGAGGAGGTGGATACAGCTATGAACTCGAGGTCACACAAAGTGGATGGAAGAGTTGTGGAACCAAAGAGAGCTGTCTCAAGAGAAGATTCTCAAAGAGCAGGTGCCCATTTAACAGTGAAGAAGATCTTTATTGGTGGCATTAAAGAAATCATGACTGACCGAGGCAGTGGAAAGAAGAGGGGCTTTGCTTTTGTAACCTTTGATGACCATGATTCTGTGGATAAGACTGTCATTCAGAAATACCATACTGTGAACGGCCACAACTGTGGAGTAAGGAAAGCCCTGTCAAAGCAGGAGATGGCTAGTGCTTTATCGAGCCAAAGAGGTTGAAGTGGTTCTGAAAATTTTGGTGGTGGTCGTGGAGGTGGTTTTGGCGGCAATGACAGTTTTGGTCAAGGAGGAAACTTCAGTGGTTGAGGTGGCTTTGGTGGCAGCCGAGGTGGAGGTGGATATGGTAGCAGTGGAGATGGCTACAATGGATTTGGTAATGATGGAAGCAATTATGGAGGTGGTGGAAGCGACAATGAATTTGGCAGTTATAACAATCAGTCTTCAAATTTTGGACCCATGAAGGGAGGAAACTTTGTAGGCAGAAGCTCTGGGCCCTATGGTGGTGGAGGCCAATACTTTACCAAACCATGAAATCAAGGTGGCTATGGTGTTTTCAGCAGCAGCAGCAGCAGTAGCTATGGCAGTGGGAGAAGGTTTTAAATACTCCAGGAAACAAAGCTTAGCAGGAGAGGAGAGCAAGAGAAGTGACAGGGAAGCTACAGGTTACAACAGATTTGTGAACTCAGCCAAGCACAGTGGTGGCAGGGCCTAGCTGCTACAAAGAAGACATGTTTTAAACAATACTCATGTGTATGGGCAAAAAACTCGAGGACTGTATTTGTGACTAATTGTATGACAGGTTATTTTAGTTTCTGTTCTGTAGAAAGTGTAAAGCATTCCAACAAAGGGTTTTAATGTAGACCTTTTTTTTTTGCACCCATGCTGTTGATTGTTAAATGTAATAGTCTGATCATGACACTGAATAAATGTGTCTTTTTAAAAAAAAATTTAATTGATTGCTTGCTTTGCAAAAGACACTATATGGTAGGTGTTACAAGAGATGGCAGTGAACAAATTTTTTTTACATGGTGCTGGGGATTGAACCTTCCTCTCTGAGTAACATCCCTAATTTTTTATTTCTTTTATTTTGAGACAGGGTCTCAATAAGTTGCTAAGTTGCCCAGGCAGGACTCAAACTTGTGATCTGCTCATCTCAGCTCCCAGAGTACTGGGATTACAGACATGCACCACTGTGCCTAGCTGAAAGGTTGATTTTTCTAAGAAGGAAGATACAAGAATGTTTTAAGTATTTTAGGAAAAGACATAAACTCTGTGGAAACATCTAGGAGGGAGATCTTTCAGCTGAAAGTTCAGATTTCACCAAAGCAAGTCAGTTGGGCTGTGAAGGGCAGGTTGTTTCTAATAGTCCAAAATAGAAACCAAGAGATGCCAGTGTGAAGATGGGCCCGTATGGAGTATATTTGGAAACAGCAGGCAATGTAGTTTTATTGGAGAATACATGTTACAAGGAAGTGATGGTTAATGGAGCTGGAAAGACAGGTTGGTGATAACCCGTGTAAAAAAATAAGGATTTTCTTAGGCAATGGGTAACTACTAAAGGCAGATGGCAACTGGATATGCGAGTCTGAAGCTCAGGAAGGGGGGATTTACCTAGAGTCAACAACTTTTGACTCTATAAAAGGGGTACTTAAAGTACCTATTTCTTAAGGTTTCAGGAATGATGATGGGAAATAACTAATATCATGTACCTAACTTCAAAACATTGAAAATTAAGATGGTTATTAGATTGAGTATGGTTGTGGAAATTGTCTGATTGTGCTTGGCTAAAAAGATGTTCTCAAAAGTCTAGAAACAGCCTATATTCAGAATATCTTTAGAGTATTCTTAAACTTTAATGTGTTCTAAGTTTGTTCTTCCTCTCAAGTAAATAATTTCCTAATAAATGAATATATATGATTTATTTTCAGGTTTTCGAAAATCTAAGAAAAGGCATCTTTGATGATGTGTTTGATGACAAAGAAGTAAGTATTTGAAAATAATCACAATTTTATTAATTCCAATGTTTAGTTCTTACTATTGACAATTACTTATGATTATAGAAACAGTTACTACAGAAATTACTATCGAAGGAACCTCAAAAACGACCTGACACATCTAAAATACTGAAGACCTTGGCTGAGTGGAAGAATATCTCAGAGAAAAAGCAAAGAAATACCTATTAGGACCCTTCTAAAAAGTCTACTACTTCTGATATTTGCTTTCCTTTCATTATCTTAAGTCTGCTAAGGGCCATGGATAAATATTTCCTCTTATTTTCATTTTCTTCCTTTATTTTTTATTTTTTTTATATTGCCTCTCAGACAGGTTTTCATTTTTTTTTTTAACTTCAAAAAACATTCTTAAAAAAACCATTCTTACACACGAAGAAATACAGAATTTTATTAACATTTAGGCTGTAGTTATATGGAACATGGTAGTTTTAAGGACACAGAAGAAGTCTTTGAAAGAATATTTGGTGACCCATATCCTCACACGACTTCTGAAAGGAAATTGCTTATAATTTCTCAGAAATGTCCATATCATTCCTGTTTTCAACACTTCAGCTACAACCTCATGATGGAGAAGGTTAGAGGTGATGTGAATTGTGCACTAAGTGAAAAATCATTAGCTTTTCTAATGAAGCAGAAGGAGTAGTGGAAAATGAGACGACATAACTTCTCAAGATAAACCTAATGGTAATGATAATGAAATCAAAACTGAAGCTAATTTGGATAAAGGAAAAAGGTCTCGCATGAATCTCTTTTTTATCTAACTTGAAACAAGGAAGCTGTCAGCAAGACCTTCATAAGAAAGAAAGAGTGGGAATTCTTCAGAGTGGAAGAAAAGAAAACAGAAGAGATACTAAAAGACCTGTTTCAAAGAATCACTCAGAAAAACAGAGATTTAGGAAAAAACCACCATGGCTTTCAGAAGAAGGCAGAATTTTGTGTGAGACAATACCGAGAGGGAAACTGGATTAAAATATATTACATTATAAACTCAACAACTCCATGAATGTCATGTTAAAGGACAGATAGAGGACCTTGAAGAAACTAAGACTGATTTGCTCAAACAGTAAAGAGTAAATATATTTGTCAAAGTGTAATAAAAGGACAGTTAAATAGATTATTTTTGTTTCAGTTTAATGAGGATGTGTGTTGTAAAATTTGATGACATCAACTTATTCTTTAAGAATCTGTTTAATAAAATGTAAATATCCAAATCCAATATCCTACCCCCAAATTCTGTCCTAATAAAAAATTTAAAACCTGATTAGAGGAGAAAATTGTTCTTGTATCTACTATTTGTCTATAGGGTAACTTCAGCCTCATAAGACACAACATAAAAATGACTTTTTAAATAAATGAATAATAATAGTCCTGTGAGATGAGGTGATGATTTATGGCTTTAATGTACTACTTAATTACTAAGACATTTGTTAATAGAATGGTAAGTGCACAAATAGTCTGTGAGTTTTGAAATGCTTATGTTTTTTCTTTCACAGTTTAATATTCAAAGGAAAAACTTGCTATACAGGACAAAATTTGTACTATTAGCAAGAATAGCTTTGTGTTTCATTTAGGAATGATTTCCCATATATTTAAGTATTAAAACTTTAGTTAAGATGACTTTCAATAAAGCTTCTTTATAACTTGAAAAAAAAAAAAACTCTTCAGAAAAACCAAAGAATCAGGAACAACTGAAATACCCATTAAGTGGAGAAAAGATGGAAAGAAGTCACATAGTGGAGTACTATGTAACACTAAAATTAAGAGCTAATGCAGTAACATAATACAATATTTCTGCTAGAAACATAATATTAAGTGAACAAAGTTTCAGAAAATACTTACAGAGCAATTCTATTTACATAAAGTTCCAGAACACAAAAATAAATCATTGTTTTAAGAATCCCAACAAATGCAATAAAATAATAGATAGAAGGGAATGAGAGATATTAAATTTGGGACAGTGTTTATCTTAGAGGGAAAGGATTAGGGTAGTGGCCTTCAATGGCAAAGGTGATATTTTTTTGTTAACCTGGATGCTGAGTCCACTAATTTATGCTGCAAAGTTCTTTTAAAATGTATTTTGTGTTTATTATAAGTGACACTTTTAGGAAAACATAATTGCAGTAAAACAGTGGCTAAGAACAGAAAATAATCTCTTTTTTAAAAGGGAGTAAAACAAAACAACAATATTGGGTTTCAAAAACAACAGAATTTCCTATTATTTTTTTAAAATTCTGTATTGTTAGGGCTGGAGATTTAGCTCAGCAGTGTAAGCACTTGCTTGGCAAGCACGAGGTCATGAGTTCAATTCCCGGTAACAAAACAAAACAAAAAAGTTTCTGTATTGTTTCTATCCTTTTTTGTTTTGTTTAAAAAAATGACAAAGAAATCCCAATTGTTGCTATATTGCATATTGTTATCCTCTACTAGATGCTCAGACTACCAGTGTTAGGCCTGCAAAGTCAATCAAACAATATAAGCATTAAGTTTTTTTTCCTTTCAATTGCTGTCATCTCAGACTGTGTTCCTCTGAATCTGCCCTTTGTTTAGGGGGCAGAAGTGAGGGGTGGGCATCTTGTCTCCTAGCCTGTATGCCAGCTGGCTTATGAGAGGGTGCAAGTTGGCTTCTTGGTTCTCCTCCCAGCCCACTACTGCTTCTGGTTCATGGGAGGGAAAATAATCAATCCTGAGGGCCAAAGATCATTTTCTACTGAGCACACAGCTGAGAAGTAACATTTCACCAACACTTCGGAGCATGTGAGGCATTTGGAGCAGACCAAATGGGTAGTCTTGGCAAGGGGCCTGGCAGGTTACGGAAAAGATATATTTGGGGAGCACTGGGTATGTTCATTTGTTGTCCTGAATTGCTGTAGGGAAGCTGGAACATAATATGGATTGTGTCTTCAGAGACCCTGAAAGCTAATTCAAACTAGAACCATCAACTTTCATTCTAAAACCAGTTTCAAAACAAGTTTTAAAGTGAATCAGATTTAAACTAAGCAGAAAATGAAAAAGTTCGCAATAATAGTAAATATTTTCATAAAGGCTAATAGCTATTTTTAAAAAGTATTCATTAAAATCAGTTAATCCACCTTCAACTTTCAGGACAGTATTTGATTTAGACAAGGTTCATCAATGGGTGCTGCAGCTATTGAGTGAAAACATTTTGGGGAACAGAATACTAGCAAAAATTCAGCTATCATTTCACAGTTGATATGTTACAAGGGGGAAAATGTAGTTTTATAATGGAGAGATTGGGTAACAATAACCAAGTGATTCAATCCAGCATCACTCAAGGTACAGCAACCTAAAATTATGTGTCTCCTAATGTGATGTAAGAATTAAGACAATTATCACCCTCATCTCTTCCTCATCTTAGACATTCTACAGGTCATTCTTTAAAAAGTCTGTGTCATGACTGATTAGGAAAACTACTCTAAGAAACAGCAAGCTGGGTTGAAGGCACAGGCCTGTAATCCTAACACTCAGGAGGCTAAGGCCAGAGGATCGCTATGAGTTCAAAGCCAGGCTGGGCTAAGAAGTGAGTTTAAGGCCAGTCCAAACTGCAAAACTGTAGCAGAAAATGCTCCCCCAGCCAGTATGCTTCAGTAGGTTAGTTCCTGTTCCAGTTCTGGTTGTTCCGGTCTCTTAGAAATGGCTGGTCACTGTGATGCATAGCGGGTCACTATGATGCACGTTGTATAAACCAATCCTCAAGTAGCAAGACATTCTGCCTCTGTACTTTCTGTTTTGTACCACCAAAGATCAGGGCCTGATATTCTGGGAATGATCCCAATCAGTGCCCATTGGTATAAATAAATCTGCCTCCAAATCCTGGGTATCATTTCAGTGTTTCTGTTTTCCAATGCTTAGCAAGACTCTGTCTCAAAAAAAAAAAAAAAGAAAAAAAAATGCAATTGAATATGGAGATACAATGAATTCACATATGATGAAATGTTAACCATTGGACAACGAGTAAATATCGGTTAGGGTATATAGGTGTTTGTTGTATTACATTAAAGTTTTTGAGGACTGTGGGATTCAACCTGGACCTTGTACATGCTAAGAAACTTTTCTACCATCAGCCCAAGAAACCTTTTTTTTTTTTTTAAATAAAAAAACTAGGGTGGCCACAGTGGTGCACACCTATAATCCCAGCACTCGGGAGGCTGAGGCAGGAGGATCACTAAGTTTGAGGCAAGCCTGGTTTACAAAGTGAGTTCAAGGCCTCCCACTGAACTGTGTAGTAAAACTGCATAGTAAAACCCTGTCTCAAAAAATACAAAAAAGACAAATATTTTCTAATCTTGATGAATGAAGCTATAGTTAAAACTAAATGTGGCCAATGAGAACACAAGCGTTTACCCTTGCTTTATTGTCAGATTTTAATTCTTGAATCATAAATATAGAAACTTGTTGGGCGTAGTGGCACACTCCTGTAATCCCAGCATTGAGGAGGCTGAGGCAGGAGGATCTTTGCAAGTTCGAGACCAGCCTGGGCTATGAAGTGAGCCCAATGCCAGCCTGAACTGCGTAGTGAGACTCTGTCTCAAAAAGATAAGAAAAATAAATATAGAAACTCTTAGCAGCTTTTATTGTGAGTATATATTTTCTAGACTTCAGACATATAGCAAAGAAAGGACTTTTTAATTAGGGAAAGAGGCCAGATCCAGGGACCTTATTTGCTTATTAAAATGTACACACGCAAAGTTTTGAAAGAGCCATTTTGATCTAGGTGCTTCACATTTTTATTATATATACACGCATTTAACACATTTTATCATTAAACATTTATTATATATACACATATTTAACAAATATATATAAGACATGTAACACTTAAGTGTTACGTTAAGTATATTTAGCACATATCCATACACAGTTGTATGTGTTGTGTGTGTGTAAGTGTATGGCCAGCTGTGTAAGTTGTGAGGCCAGTGCAAAATGAAAACACAGGGCCCTTGCTAAGAAATTAAATGTGGGATACTTCTGAGCATGTGCATAGATCATGTGTTTACCAAGTCAGTCCTGTGACTGAATATGTATGTTACGTGAGAAAAAATGTTTACAAATCTGCATATAAGCTTATTCAAGTCTGCTTGCTGGAAGATTTACTACAGACACAAACACAACATCCATTTACCATTAAGAATTCACCATGACTTGAGGTCTTCAGCTTGTTAACTTTTCATTATGGAATGTCAAATAATTTCAATACCGTTCATATTTGTTTTCATAACATTTATGTTCAAACATACACAAAAATAGAATGAAACTCTATCAAGTTTAATAAATATCAATATTCTGCCTTTCTTGTTATATACATTTACCCTCTACCTTTTCCTTATCCCCTCCCTGTGGTGCTCAAGATCAAATCCTGGGCCTCTGGTGTGGTAAGTGCTCTACTACAGAATTACATCTCCAGCCCAAACTATGCTGTCTTAAAGTAAATCTCAGGAATTATAGCATTTTACTACTTAAATATTGTAATCCTTTAAAATATTGTAATCCCTTTTCCTGACCACCTCACAGTCCAGAAAGTTATATTTGTAGTTCTATTAATATGTTATTGGGATCCCAGTGAGTTAATTGTAATCAACCACTTCCAGTGCAACCCACAGTGAGAATAAAGACACTAAGACATAGTTATAGTTACGGTCCTGAGTCCAATCCAGGTGAGGATACATGGAACAAAAGCCCTGATCTAAGGCCCTCCCAGAATTTGTTATCTCCTGAAGGAGTGGTTCAAGGATAAGTGACAGTGGGGATGGTGGGAATTACATGAGCAAGATGAGCTAAGCTGGCTGGGTGGAGTACAAGTACCTCTGCAGTATGCAGAGAAAATGATATGCAGAAAGACCAGCCTGCATACCTCAATTAGGGTAGCATTTGAATGGTTTGGGGAGGCTCTTGCTTCAGTTTCTGATATATAAACCTGTCCTGGAAAGTCATGGCCTCTTGTGGCTCAAACCCAGTTGACATTCTTGGAGCTATGTGGCTCTGCCATCCTGCTGTGCTCAACTGTTTTATACAGAACACAGTGTGAAGAAACAGGAAGCTGTGGGCTGGTCTCAAGGATTATGTATCAGCACATTTGCTAGCCTTCTTTGCATTGCTTAGAATCAATTGAAGGGAGAAGGAAATAGCATAGCCAGCTCTGTACATATCAGTACACAGAGACAGGGTTCAGTTTAATGCCAAAGCAATTGTTCTGTATTCAAGGGGAGCTGCCCAGATTGTCTCCTATACTTAAAAATGTGTCTCTGATAGATATGGTTATTTTTTTTTTATCTTGACAGAACCACAATGTCAAGATTTCTTTAGTATACAATAATTACTTTGTATTCAGTTTTCCTATCTCAAAAAAGTCTTTGTGGCTTGTTTAAATGAAAACTGAACACTACATTTGGTTGACATGTCTTTTTATTCTCTAACATTTGCACCATATTTTCTTTCCTTTTACCATCTATTTGAAAAAGAAAATGAACCATATGTCCTATAGAACTCCTCTTTTCAAGATGTGGCTGATGGTATCTCCATGTCTAGTTAGATCTAGCTTCTGATTCGTGTTTTTCCCAAGATGCTGTATACTTTCTTTTGTGTTTCAAAGGGAACATTATGCCTGATTGTCCTACTTTCAGTGACTTTAAAATTGATCAGTGGGGTTCCTGTGATAGAGTCCACAATAAACTTTCCTATCAATATTTTATCTAATGGTTCTAGTGGCCATTGATGATTGCTGCCTTTATCCATTACTTCATTGGAAGGGTTACATGATAGTGATTTTCTGATTCTGTCAAACATATACCACTTATCATATGTGATTCTTCTATAAAGAACTTTCTCTAAAGTGCAGTGGGAAAGATGAGATACCTGTTTGATTTTTTGACAAGTATTTTTTTAAGCAGGGGCCTGGCCCAATTAGAAGTGTGATTAGAATGGGTTGGAGCAGGAAGAGATTATATTTGTAAGGTCAGAAGAGTGAAACACTTAAGAGGGCCTGAACAGCAGGAAAAGATGCAGAAATTATGGAAAACACAAATGTCAAGCTGTGTGTGGTGGTGCACACATGTAATCCCAGCTTTTGGGAGGCTGAGGCAGGAGGATGGTTGCAAGTTTGAGACCAGCCTGAACTACAAAGTAAGCGCAAAGCCATCCTGAACTGCACAGTGAGACCCTGCCTCAAAAAGACAAGGAAAGAAAGAAGAAAGAAAGAAAGAAAGAAAGAAAGAAAGAAAGAAAGAAAGAAAGAAAGAAAGAAAGAAGAAAGAAAGAAAAAGAAAGAAAGGAAAAAACATCAAAGGTTACCTCCAAATTTGTTGGAACATGAGGAACAGGATTCTGGTGCCATTAAATACAGGTCTCAATCAGATTAACCCCAAAAGAGCCGCACATATTTGAGAGGTAGTTGTCTCACACTTTCACCTACTACATGTTCAGTAATTTAGACTGTAAGCCAGTACCATTTGATGGTATATCCATAAACATGATGTGAACCCCAAGTTATTGATGTGCTAGAATATTCAGAGAAAGGTGCAGAGGAGACTGTAGGAAACGCAGGACAGGAAGCAGCTACGTTTCGATGCTTGCTGTCCAGCTATATCTAAGTGCTCAGCCTGCCCTCGAGGTCTGTTAATTCTCAGTCTGTGACTGTGACTTGTCCTAATCCTACATTTCCTTAAAATGGTCACAGATGAAGGGACTGGTTGATAGATGTAGTGAAACCACTACTAGTTTAAATTCTAACTAAAAACTATAATAGGCGAAACTATGAGGCAAATAAAATACCTTTTAAATGTGTGCTTTTTGGGGGTAAATTTGGTTGAGACCTGTTTTCACTTCTTATGGCTGCTTTAAACAGATTATTATTGGATTCTGGGGCCCTGAAGTCTCTTTTCAGAGGTGATTCCTAAACCTTTGTCTGCTGGACAAAGAATTGGATGAAACAAGCATAAATAATGATAAAGTTCCACATTTATTTATTATTATTTTTGTTTGTTTAGAGACAGGGTCTTATTATGTAGCCCAGACTGGCCTTGAGTTTTTTTTTTTTTTTTTTTTTTGTGATAGCGGGGGTTAAACTCACAATCTCATGCTTATGTCACTGAGCTAAATCCCCTGCCCCAGGCTGGCCTCAAACTCGCACCCCCCCCCCAACCTTCCAAGAGCCCAGCTTATAAGTGTGTACCACCATACCAGTTTCACATTAAAGGTGGGAAAAAACAGTAAGGTAGAGTGAGAAGACACTCTACAAAGTGAGTTTTGGGTCAACCAAAAAGAGAGGAAAAAAATGAAAGTACATCCTACAGTATAGTGTGGGCTATCTTTCACACTGGCATCATGTCCATGACATCCTATCAAAAACCTGTTTCAGTTCTCGGGAGAAGTCCACAGGCAGGGTTCTAAGGATGCTCTGCTTGCGTCTCAGTATCTTATGCCTCCTTTCCCGGCTAGCTGCAGCCACCTTATCTTCCTCCCTCATGATGACCACAGATCTCATGGTTCAAAGCAACCATGCACATTTATTGTGTTCACTCCTTCAGATCAGCAGTCTACAGTGAGTTCCAAGGGGCTGAAGTGATGGCTCTCTCAAAAGGTCCTGTTATGCCCGTGTGTTCAGTCACCTGATGGAAGCTCAGTCCCACAGGTCTGCTCAGTGCTGTCTGAAAGAGCTTTTGCCTGCAAGCCCTTTCCTTTCTACCTAAAATTTCCTTCAAATTTTTTTTATTTCACTGAGATATAATCTAAAATTTACAGTTCAATGATGTTTAATATATTCAGTGTTGTACAATTATCACCATATTCAATTTTAAGTTTTCTTACCAGGCTGGGGATGTAGCTCAGGGGTGCAGTGCCTGCCTCAAAGTGTGAGACCCTGAGTTTGGTTCTTGATACCAAAAAAGAAAGAAAAAAAAAAAAGCTTCCCAAAAAGCCCCTTAAAAAACAATTTTCTCACCCTCAAAAGAAATCTAACACCCAAGAAGTCACTCACCATCTTCTCCCAAATCTAGATGACCATTAATATACTTTGTGTCTATAGATTTGCCAATTCTGGATGTTTCATATAATCAGACATGGGATTTTTAAAATTTTAGTAGTATGTTTTTAAGTTTCAACAATATTGTAGCATGGATCCATCAATCATACACTTCTTATTGCCAAATAATATTCCATTTTATGGCTTAACATGTTTAATGTATCCATTTATCAAATAATAGACATTTGGGTTTTTTCTACTTTTTGACTATCATGAATAATATTACTACAAATATCTATGTACAAGTTTTATGTGGACATGTTTTCATTTTTTTTTTTGGATGTATACCTAGGAGTACAGTTGCTGGGCTATATATAATTCTCTCCTCACAACTTTGCATACCAAAGTTATATCCATCTTTCAGAACCCAAATTCAGTGCTACTTCATCAGTGTCTCACAAGCTACCACTGAGAATCAGTCTTTTCCCTAATTCAACTGGGTAGTACCCTACTGTACTGTGCTGTTTGCTTTGAAGCTGTCATTCACAGGTGACTGTTACCTTTGTCATTTTGTGAGTTTTTGGAGAGTAGTGGTGAGTTCTCTTGCTGCTGTATGCCCCAAGGTAGCAAGGCAGAAACTCTATTAAGTGCCGGGTGGGGAGTAAAAGCTTAAGTTTGTAGGAACACATGCTTAATCCTATAAAACATGTCTAATATCAAATAGTGTCCACTTTCAGATTTTTTTGCGGGGGGACCAGGAATTGAACTCAGGACCTCAAGTTTGCCAGGCAGGCATTGTGATGCTGATCTAAATCCCCAGCCCCTCCACTTTCAGATTTTAATATTTAAATGTTTGGCAAATGATACTTGAAATAAATATGTATAAGGTAAATTGATTTGGTTTTTAATGGTATTTGTCCTGAGTGTCAGAAGCTCTATATTATGGAATTGTAATTTTAAAAATGGGACATTTTAAGGTTTCAAATTTCATGTAAGTATTCTTTTTTTTTGGTACTGGGGATTGTACTCACAATCTTGTGAACTCTTGCTTGCCAGGCAGGTGCTTACCTCGCTGAGCCAAATCCCCAGCCCCTCATGTAAATATTCTAAACCTAAGTAACAACTTCAATGTTTTACTTCTCTCAGCTGTGACTATTATCTAGTTATAAAGTCATAAAGGACCTATACGAATAAAAGTAAATTTTACTTTTTTTTTCTTTTTATTTAAGGGTTAAAGAGAAGGTAGGGGAATTGGAAAAAAAAAGAATCAAGTTATATTATGCACAGGTACAAATTCCCTATGGTGAATGTGATCACTGTATTCCTAAAATGTACCAATAAATGTAATTAAAAAAAAAAAAACAAAGGCTGGGTGTGATGGTACAAGCCTGTAATCCTAGCACTCAGGGAAGGCTAAGGCAGAAGGATACCATGAGTGCAAGGCCAACCTGCACATACAGTGAGTCCAAGGCCAAACTAAACTACATAGCCAGACCCTGTCTCAAAACAAACAAACAAACAAACAAACAAACAAACAAACACCAAAACAGGATATGGTCTCCATTCTCACTGACTTTTAGCTCATTAAGTACCCCGGGCTAACCCCAAACTCATGGCAATTCACCTGCCTCAGCCTCTGAAATGCTAGGATTACAGGTGTGCGCCACCACACCCAGCATGTTTTTCCTCCGTTTGAAAGCATCTTTTTAACCTTAGATG
This sequence comes from Hydrochoerus hydrochaeris, assembly GCA_004027455.1. NCBI lineage: Eukaryota > Metazoa > Chordata > Mammalia > Rodentia > Hydrochaeridae > Hydrochoerus > Hydrochoerus hydrochaeris. The sequence continues at coordinate 87,356 of PVLA01007367.1, read as the reverse complement.
AATAAGGATGGAGGGATATCTTCCCTCTGTAAGGCTGACCTAGTTCTAGCACTAGGACTATAAATGTAGGCCATAAGGCTGGTAGAATCATGGGACCATCAAGGTTGTTCTCAGCATAACTGTTCAGGAACATATTCCAAAAATTTCAGGTTACTAGACAGGTGCTAAGCTGTCCCTAGAGCCAGTAGGAGAAAGGCAAGCCATCTCCTGTCTCACGCTGTTCAACCTGAAACTGTCCACATGGTTTTGGGATGAACTACATGTTATGCTATGTTGGGTGAAATGACTGGAACAGATTTGGCTGTAACTTGCAGGGAAAGATGTACTCCTTTGTTTTGGGTATTAACACAATTTTATTATTTTCACAGAAATGTAAATGTTAAATTATAGCACTCAACCATATAAATGTATGTGTATATATATATATATATATATATACACATACATATATATATATATATTCATAAAAATAATTAGTTTTCTGGATGAAGATCTGAGGCTTAGAAGTTAACCTCATTAGTGGGTTTAAAGTTCTCTTGAGTCTTAGAATCAAGAATCCTGATGCCCAAAACACAGTTCCTGATTACCTCAGAATCTCTCAGGGCAGGACCTTGTACTACTGCTTATTAAAGCCCCTCAAGTTAAATTTGAGAAATGAATCAGATCACACTGGGTCAGAGATTAACACAATTATAGTATTGATTATCTTAACCCATAGTAGGTCAGCTATTGCTATTTGCTTGTGTATACTTGAAATCTTCCTGCCTCCACTTCCAGAGTGATGGGATTATACAGCACCACACCTGGCGTCTTATTTCACAGGTGATACTGGGACAAAGAATCAAACAGCTGTGGCCCAGCCCCTGGCTGGTTCCCTACTCTTAAGGGCTAAATGGCCTCAGAACACACAGTGGGCTTTGGCAAGGCCTGGTGTACTCTCTAATCAGGGAGAATTGCTAGAGTCTGATTAGAGAAAAAGCCATTATCTCTATTTCTGCTTCATCACTCATAAGGCTATTCTCCCTCCTGTGTCTTATCTTTCAATTAGTTCCAAAGCTAAGCAAAGAATAAGAGTGTTACCTGTCGGTGTCCTTAACCCCACAAGCATCACAATAGAATCATAAATTATAATTGTCCAAATCTTCATACTTGTGTTGTAAAGTAGAAATGTGCTATTTTTTTAGGCCAGCAAACAGTAATATTCTAAAGTACAAGTACTTGTAAAGTACAAAAAGAATAAAGCATTATATGAAGGTCCTCTTTCCTTATTGGAATAAACAATTCTTATTTTATTATGAATAATCTTAGTCGTGATCTGCAGAAGTTGGTCCTGGGCAATTTGAAGATAGATCTTCTTTATCTATAATTGATGTGAGGAAAATAAAAGATTAGTACAACTTTTATAGCAAACTTCTAGAAAATAATTTCAATATGACATATATTTATAATCAGCTGTGTTTCCTAGTTACTCTGCTAAACAAAGTAGAAAGAGATAAAAACAATAACTAAAACCTCTTCACTTTCAAGTACAAAGTTCTTAAATACAAGTTAGCAAAGGCAGCTTGGGCAAATATATTAGAAGGGGAAGCACTTGGCTTCATTAGACATTTGTCAGGTTCTTACAATTCTTACAGTAAGAAAAAAAGTAAAATGAAATTCAATATATCTGATTTGTATGCTTCAGGAACAATATTCTATCTAAGCGCACAAAAAAAAATCACTTCTAAAAAATATAGATAAAGAATCTTTAAAAATAAAGCATGAGGACCAGGAATATAGCTCAGTGGCATAAATGCTTGCCTGGCAAGCACAAGGTCCTAAGTTCGATTCCTGGTACAAAAAAAAAAAAAAAAAAAAGTGTAAAAGTTTGTTGTCCTCAAATCATTTTAAAATTATTTCTTTTGAAACAACATTCGAAAATTCCTTGCTACATTTTAGCTACTGAAAAGTTAAAAGGAATTCTAATAAGGATTCAGTTACTACTTGTGTTTTTGTTTTGTTTTGTTTTTGTGGGGCTGGGATTGAACCCAGGGAACACAGCTACAGCCACAGCTTTTACTTTTTTTTTTTTTTTGTCTTTCTGAGACAGGTCTCTCTATGCAGTTCAGGCTGGCCTTGAGCTCACTTTGTAGCCCAGGCTGGTCTCAAACTCGCAACAATCCTCAGTCTCCTGAGTGCTGGAATTAAAGGCATGAGCCACCACACCTGGCCGCTCCTTTTACTTTGACACCGGGTCTCATTAAGTTACTCGGACTAGCCTCAGATTTACTGACCTCCTGGGTGAGCCTCTGAGTAGCTGGGATTATAGGTCAGCACTATTTCTGTAGTCACTATTTCTGGAAGATACTGGTTCCACATTGCCATTTGAATGGAATAAGAAATTTCTACTGTCTATAGGAAATGTGACCTCTACTTAAAATCAAAAGGCATTCATATTTAATATTTTTAGAAAGTATAAAGTATTTTCTTACCTTCGTAGGCTGTTCCACACCAAATACAATACAGATGTTCTTCCCTTAGATAACTAGTCAGTATCTGTAGTTTTTCAAATACCTAGATAGAAACCATACACATGTAAATAAGGTACGCTTTGAACAGAATCTTGTGTCATCTCTTAGATGTTTAATTAGCTCTAGGCTGTACCTTTTCTGCTATCTCTCAGTGATTAGAGGTGTCAACAGCAGAAATAATATCTTTGAACATTTCCCAGTTTACTAGCTACCCTGAAATTTCCCAAAGTCCGCTAGACACATTAAAGATCACTGGTTAACATTGAAAAAAACCTTTTTTTGGCTGGCTCTATAATAATCAGCATCCTTTAGAGACCCCCTTTTACTTTCAAGGCATCTAGCCCTCTTTGTCCAAGATGGGGTAAAGGTGAGCACTGTCTCATTCTGCTATAAAGATTCTCATTGGTGGTCTGCCAATAAGTGGTACATAGGCTTTTCAAATTGTTCTTTACAAAATCTTATATACAAGTAACCACAGGAGTGTGTCTTCCTTTCTTGAATAATCTCCACTTCCTTTTGGCATGTTTTCTGGGGTTTATGACTAAGGGAAAGAAATACACATTAACATCACTTCTAGAAGTTTAGCAGGAAACAAGGTATACATTATTTTACATTTGCAGCTAATTCATCACCTGAGCTGAAGCTAAAATGAAAAGGCAAACCAAAAGTAAATGGAAAAAATGTGAAATTTTGATATGGGGTTAATAAAAAATTCTGGGAGCTCCCCTCAACCAGCGGTTACTTCTGTCCTCAGGGAAGTCAACAATACCTAAAGACACTGTTGGTTGACATAAGGGGAGGTGCAACTGAAACTAGAGGGCAGAGGCCAGGGATGCAGCTAAACCTCTGAAAATGCACAGCACAGCTGACCACAATAAAGAACTATCCAGTTCAAAGTATTAATCATGTCAAGGATGAGACACGTGCTATGAAGGTAATAGCACCAAAACATACGCTTAAATCTTCACTCTTATATTCATCTTCATCCTCTTCTTCTTCTTCTTCTTCTTCTTCTTTAGTTTCTTCTTCAGGCTTCAACCAGTACCATGCCTCCCTGGGAACCTGAATATTCTGAAAATACAGAATTATTCTCATGAAATATAGCTAAACATAAGACTATCACAAATATAACAAGTGTGTTCAGGCCAACATGAATTCTTTTTTTTTTTTTTTTTTCTTTTTTCTTTCTGGCATTGGAGATTGATCCCAGGGCCCTTACTCTGTGCTACATCCACAACCTTTTCAAAAAATTGTTTTGAGACAGTGTCTTTCTACATGGCTCAACTGCCCTGCCTGGGCTTGAATTTATGATCATTCTGGCTCAGGTTCTAAGAGTTCTGGAATTACAGGAATTTACCACCATGCCTTGCTCATTCTTTTTTAAAATTTGTTCTTTCAATAAATATAAATACTGAGTGCTGCTTTAGGAGTAAAGCATTGTACTATGAATTATGGGAATGCAGAATCCAATTAGAATGCTCTCTGTATGTTGTTGCTAACAGTCTAGTAGGGAAGCTGGACGTGGTGGCTCACGCTTGTGATCCCAACACTTGGGAGGTTGAGGCAGGAGGATCATTGCGAGTTTGAGACCAGCCTGGGCTATAAAGTAAGCTCAAGGCCTGCCTGAATTGCATAGTGAGACCCTGTCTCAAAAAGACACAAAACAAAACAAATCAGTCCAGTAGGAAGGATGTACTATAGATACGAATAATACATATAAACTAGGAAATCATAAGCATCAGGAAATATTGAAAATATTTTTCCTATGGAGATGCAGCAAAATGAGAGACCACTTCCAGCAATCTATATTAGAAGGAAGCATAAAACCACCAAGATACAGGCAAAGATAGACTTTTTAAGCCATTCAAATCTGAAACAGGATGCTATCCTTATATACTAGAGACATGTATTGAATATGATGAAAACATGCTAATCTAGTTAATCAAATACTATGAAGAACAGAATTTCAGTCAAATAATCAAAATTCAAATTAGGAGAGTACAAGCTACTTAACATTTATTGGATAATTCACATAGCTCAAGTTCCTGCAGTAAAGAAGTCATTAGTGTATCTATTATCACAAATCAATAGTGAATACTAATGAAAGTTTCAACAGATAAAAAGATAGATAAACCATGCTTGGAGTCCCCCCGCCACCCCCTGGAGTACAGGAATTGAACCCAGAGCCTTCATAACGAGCTATATCCCAAGCTCTTTCCATTTTTTGCATTTTTTGAGATAAGACCTCATTAAGTTGCTAAATTGCCCAGGCTGAGCTTGAATTTACTTTCTTCCTGCCTCAGCGCTGGGATTACAGGTGTGTGTCCCCATGCCTGGCTGAGGTTTAGAGTTCTTTTTTCTTTGAATAAAATATGTGGCAAATCATGTTGGGTGGCAAAATACTTTTTGATATTAAAAGCAAGTAACAGTTTACCTTCTGGGTGTCCAATTGTTGACAGGCTCGCTGGCTTCTTCTAAGGTCTCCTTCCAGTTTCATTTCATCTTGTTTATTTTTAAGTCGCATCCTATTGAAAGAAAAAAAGGTACAATAACATCTACATCCCCTTCAATCATTGCCTATAATGTCTTATCACTGCCTATTAACTTCTTTAACCATTTTATAATCCCTAATATCAGAGAACATAGCAAAGAGGATTTGAAAAGAGGATAAAGAAGATTTGAAACCAAAACCAGTTCAAATATACAAAGTTTTACCGAAACTGTACTGCAGCCTTTTCTTCGGCTTGGTTTTTCATGTGAATCTTTCTTCTGTAGCTTTCTAACTTTTCTTCGGCTTTCCGTTTTAATAATGCCTCATGACCAATGCCACTTTTCCCTATTCAAATAAAAAATTTTGATGAGCAGCTTACCTTTTTTGGACAATTTAAATACTTGCAAATTAAATGCAATTCTCATATGAATACAATCACTTAAACTTGTTCACTATAATGACAGGAGAAAGTATTACCATTCTTTGTTCTGTTTTCAGGGTCCAAACTTTTGTTTTCAAATTTCAAACATACAATATTATTTTTACAAAGATCAAAAGTTTTTTTTTTCCTTCTCTTTTTGAGACAGGATCTCACTATGCAGTTCAGGCTGGCCTTGAGCTTACTTTGTAGCCCAGGCTGGTCTTGAACTTGCAATGATCTTCCTGCCTCAGTCTCCCAAGCACTGGGATTACAGGTGTGTACCACAAGAGCCAGTTATACGTTTCAGCTTCTAAAACAGTAATATTGTACACATTTTTTAAAATCAGGAAAATAGTACTGATTGCCATACTTTTATGTATGAATGGTGAATTAAAGATACATATCTTTTTCCCTTGAGTTCATCCAAACTATTAAGCAAAACATTTCAGGGATAAGCCTGTCTCAGAACATGTTTAGGACATTTCAATGGATAAAAATAAAATTAATATTGTGCTTTCAGTGGTTATGATTTTCCTCTACCTTTTTATTATTTAGGTTTTACTTTATACAATTTCCATTTTTTTGAGACAGGGTCTTGCTATTAGTTCAGACTGACCTTGAATTCAATTTGTAACCCAGGTTGGCCTCAAATTCAAGTCAATCCTGCCTCAGGTTCCACTGGGATTAATGGCATGTGCTACCACAGCTAGCCCTAGTACTTTTATTTCACTAAAACTTTTGTTTATTTTCTCTAGAAAATAAAACCTTCTAAAGGGCTTAGAAGTTTAACAAACATTTTACTGAGGGCTTCCTATGGTAAGAACTATCCCAGTATCATCTTTAAAAAGTATTAAACAAATATTTGTGGTGGATTTAAGTGTACTGGGAATTATTACTGGGAAATAGGCTCAAAAAAATTTTTTATACCTGTTTTGACATTAAGAGGAATTGGTTCAATAATACCATCTCCTAAAAAAGAGAAAAAACATAAACTTGAGGTTCTATGTTAAAAACTCTAGGTCTGAACAGTATGTGACTTTACAATGGTTTAGCCATATCCCTCCTTCCCCCAGTTTCAGTGATATTCAACATTGAAATCTGAAAATTAATACTCTCTATGTAATCAATTACCTCGTTTGCCTTCAAATACCTAGTTATCAACAAGGCTGATTCATAGTCTCTTATGCCACTTTCAGAAGTGACAATACTGATATTACAGGCCCAGAGGGTAACAGCTTTAAGAGAAGCAAAACCTTGGTTTGTGAAAATGAAAGCAATTACAAAAAAAGACAAAAGATGTACAGCTCATAGAAGTTACTATAAATATACTGCCTCTGCATTTTAATAAGCATTTCACTTCCCAAAAGAAGTGTGAACAACTTCTCTGAGTGGTCACTGAGACAGCTGCCACAGGTACAGAGTAAACAGGATAGAGCTCTGCCATCATCTTCAGTGCTGTTTCACTGTCTTTTGGCCATTGTGCTTAACTCTTGTCACCATTCTTTGCTGCCTACGTTGTAAGCCAAGCCCATCCCAGTGTTTCAAGGCTGAGCTGGATTGATAGGTAGCTGTATATATGCATGTATGTGTGTATGCATGTATACAAGTATACATGCATTGGGGGTTGAACTTAGGGCCTTGCACATACATGGAAAGTACTCTACTACTGAGCTACCTCCTGCCTCAGCCTTGATGAGAATTACTGATGAATGCTAGCAGGCCTTGTAATAAGCAGCTGTTAATGGCAAAAGTGACATCTAAAATGGATGTGCAAAGATGAAAGTCCGCTATAAGGCTTGTCAGCATAAGAGGCAAGGAAGCTTAAGTTATTTTAGTTTTTTTATAGACAAACAGATATTAAATTGTCATTCGTGGTCCTCATCAGTACATCACATCTGGGTAGTTAGGAATGCCTATTTCTGAATGCAACTTACCACTCTTGCCTAGAGCTTGACCACTTTTATAGCCCATTTTTTGAAGCAGAGCAAACCCTTTGTTTTCACAGCCTAGTGCATTTTTCAACCCAGTGTCACGTCTTTCTCGTTCTTCTTCTTTTAAACTCTTCTGCCTGTTTTTCAAATTAGCTTCCTGTTGCTTTTCTTCTTTCCGACGGGCTTCTCGGATTTGCCTCAGCATTGGCAATCCTGGTCTGATATCTTCTCTGAATGATAAAATAAATGGTTATCTTAAATAAGTACACAGTTTTCTCATAGCTTTGCCACTTACTTGACACTAATCAATATTTCAGTATTTCAGCACTATCTCTATGATCATCTTTGTTATTGCTGGTATTACAACATAATCGGTGATCTCTAAGAATTGATTTTAATAGAATTGTTTAAAGAATTGATGAAGAGTGGTTATATATTGTGGGAAACTAAAGAAAATACAGAGCTGAAGAAACTATAAATCGTAAGTTCAGGTTAATCTTTCTAGAAGGCCAGCAATAATAAAGAACCTACTAAAAAAGCCTATTAAAAGCTAGATATAGAATGAATGAATGAATTTCTGTGGAAAAAGAAAAAAGGATCAAGGCCTTAAGAATAATGTTAGTGAAGAAGACAAGATGGTCGATCAGTGAGCAACAAAATACAAAGCCTCCCGGGAGAAACAACTCATATGCCAGAATAAAACACCCTGGAGAGACCCAGACAGAGGGAGATGGATCCTCTTGACACAGGAAGAAATTAAAATGTAAAAAAGCTCATCAAATACTTTGGGACTACAACTGAAACAGCTAAAAATTACGGGACACAGCGTTTTTGCGGTGACCTGTCAAGTCTGCACCAGCTTGAATCCACGCTGGCAGGCAAAGCTGCCCAAACTTGTTCCCGCCGCCATTCACAGGAAGCACAGCAGTGCTGAAGTCGGGGGTTGGTGAGCCCAAAGGAGAGTGGAGCCGGTGAAGGGACCTTCATTAATCCACGGTCAGTGCTGGGAATGAGACACCCCCCCCCCCATGGGAAGGGCATGACCAAATGGGTGACATGTTGGAATTGGGCAGGAGGAGGCTGAACTGGGAGCAACAGTGACTTCAGGTGGTTGCTCCCTCCCCAGAGCAGATTCGTGGGATTTGCTTGGACTGGGCCGCGCCCCTGGCTGAGACCCAATGAGCCATCCCAAATCGATTCCCAGCGCCTAGCACACACTGACCGGGTGAAGGCACCTGAAGTTTGGTTGGCCCAGTGGGGAGGAGCAGGCATACGCAACCTGCTTACACCTCAGTGACAAGAGCAGGCAGGAGAGGGCAGAATTCCCTCGCCAGTGTGCTTTGGAGGAATCGTAGCCAGCAGAGAAGGGGGCTGGGACCTGCACTGTAACCTGTGAGGAGGAAGCCAGGGCCATGACAGGAGAGAGAGGCAGGAGGAGGTCCCCAGCCCAGAACCCTGAGAGCACTGATCCAGGAGAAGGAAAAATAAGGGTAACTGAGGGTGGCAAACACACAACATCAGATATGGCTTCAATGGACATTAAGAGATATCTTCGGGATCTTATAGACAAGCTCAAAACTGAAATATTAAATCAGGTAAAGCAGGATATGAGTAGAGTAATAAAAAAAATGTTCTCAGGAAGCATCTCTCAGGATGATACAGACGGAAGAAGGGAGGAACACAAAAAAGGAGAGAAACATTTGAAGAAAATATAGAATACATGAAGCAGATTCAAAAAGACTACCAGGAAATTAAAAACTCCATTGAAAGCTGGCAAAACGCCTTAAAAGAAACTAAGGACAGACTATCAAAACTTGAAGACAAGTTTGCAATATGTGATCATGAAAGGAAAGATCTCTTAAAAATAATAAGGAAACAGGCAGTAACAATACAACAGCTAGAAGATGACAAGAGAATCTACAATTTAAGAATAAGAAACATGAACGAAGAAGCAGGAATACATACAGGTGAATTACAAAGGATATTCACAGAAATAATTAAGGAAAACTTCCCAAGCATGGGAAAAGAAAATGACATGCAGTTGTGAGGCATACAGAACTCCAGCCACCTACAACTAAAACAGATCTACACCCAGACATATAATAATCAAGATACCAGAAATTCAATATAAAAACAGAATATTAAAAGCCATCAGAGAAAAGAAACAGATTACCTACAAAGGTAAGCCCATCAGAATCACGGCTGACTTCTCGACACAGACCATCAGGTCAAGAAGAGCTTGGAGCGAAGTATTCCAAGCCCTGAAAGAAAATAATCTCCAGCTCAGATTGATGTACCCTGCAAAACAGTCACTAGAAATTAATGGAGAAACAAGATGCTTTCATGACAAAGAGGAACTGGGGGAAACAAGATGCTTCCATGACAAAGAGGAACTGGGGGAGTCTGTGACCACCAATCCAACCCTACAGAGAATACTGAAGGACATTCTAGAGAGAGAGAGAAAAAAAATACCAGGATTTTAGGAACAGTGGCAGAAAGGCCTCAATGAGTGGGGCAGGCAGTAGAATGAAGGAGAAAACTAGACAAACAAAGGCAGAAAAATAGCATAGCAGAAATGAGGCAGAGAAGGATAACTAGAAACTCTAACATAGATGGCCTTGATATGCTTTATTGTTAATAGTACACCAGGATTTAAAACCCACATTACTCACACTATTCTGCTTAGATGTATTGTATTCTGTTCCAGTCGTTCTACCTGTACTAGATTTGAGGGCACAGACAGTAATGCTGAAAATAACAGGATGTAGTACAGTAATCATCCTTAATTTCCTATTAACTTAATCTAAAGCTCTGTGAAACCTACACTGTTTTACCATGACTGATCGTAATCAAATCTGGTTTGTTGGATCATGGTTTTGTATTGATAGATTTTATTCAAAGCTGTTTTGATTGATAGTATCAAGTCTGAGAGTATAGGTAACTGCACTTAAGATGACAAGATCCACTAGAATATCTACTCTGGTTTGATTATTACCTGCCTTTGAAGTTTTATACTGTCTACAATGTTTTATTTTTACTAATATTGTTATGTACTGCTATATTAAATTATACTGCTATATTCAATTATACCTGATGATACAGACATTCTGTTGAAGATAATAAGAAACAACACAGTAATCATTGTAGATCACCTTGTACTGTGGTTTTATAGGACTTTTTGGTTTAATGTTTTTATAGGAATTTGTTTTGTTTTGTCTTGCTAAGTTTTATTTTTCCCTCTAATACAGAAAGTATAGAAATACATGCAGAGATTCATGCATGTGTAGCTGTTTACACTCTCACTGTTTGACTATCTACTTTGTATGGTTTAATTTTGCAACTTGAACAACTATTTCTAAGAGGACAATATGTAATTTATTAACTAGTGATTTCTTATTGTTTATCTTCTTTTTTTTTGGAATTCTGTATTATCTCTACCTTTTACATGCCTTTGTTTCTCTTTAAATAAATTTAAAAAAAAAAAGAAAAATGTTAGCAGAGAGCTGGGTGTGGTGGTGTACACCTGTAATCCCAACAGTCTGGAGATTGAGGCAGGAAGATCACCATGAGTTTAAGGACAGTTTGGACTATATAGTGAGCTCAAGGTCAGCCTGAACTGCATAGCAAGACCCCGTCTCAAAAAACCAAAAGAAAAAAAAATAATGTTAGCAGAAAAAGGGATGAAGGGGCTAACAATGCTTTGTATGAACAAACAGGAAGTGTTTACAGAAAAGAGTAAGACTAACTTTCCAAGATTAAAATCAATGTCATTGCAGTAGGAATGTAAACTAGTACAACCATTATGAAAATCAGTATGGAGATTCTTCAAAAAACTAAAAGCTAAATTTGGTGGCACATACCTGTAATCCCAACACTCTGGAGGCTGAGGCAGAAAGATCATCGAGAGTTTGAGGCCAACCTGGGCTACATAGTGAGTCCAAGGCCAGTCTGAACTACACAGTGAAACCCTTTCTTAAAAAACCAAAAAGCAAATGAAGAAAGGAAAAGAATAACTAAAAATAGAAATTTCATTTGACTCAGCTATTTCCTTTCCAGAAAACTTTCCAAGAGTTATATTACATGCAAATCAATGTCTCATAGCAGCAAAATTCATAATAGCTAAATCTTGGAGGTAGCCTATCATCCATAAATAAATGAATAGATAAAGAAAATGTGATATTTATACATAATGGAGTACCACTTGGCTAGGAAGAGGGATAGATTTATCTATAGGAAAATGAATACAACTTGAAAACATAATGTTAAGTGAAATAAATCAGACACATAAGCTTAAATAACATATGTTTTCTTTCATGTAAGAAATCCAAAGTGTATTCAATCCCTGGCACACACACACAAAAAAATCCAAAGTGTAAATGAAGTATAGAGCAAAATGAAAGGCAGATGTGATGAAATACGAAGACAGATCTTTTGCAAATGGGAAAGGGAGCAGGAGATATAAGACTGGGGTGGAAGGGTGGGGAAGGGAATATGGAAAGAATTGGGATGTGTCGTGCCTATGTATCCACCACCTGCAGTGAACGTAATCTAGAAATAGAGGGAGGGGAAGGGGAGTAAAAAGAATTAAGAAGTATACCTACTTCCTAAGGTGAATGTAAACATTATATACTGCAAACATGTATTATTAAGTAAAAAAATCCAAAATCAATGTCATTACTTCACAGTTCATGTATATTTTATGCATATTATTGCATTAGGTGTGCACTTTTACTTACTGGACATTAATGAAGGAATCAGACATATAGTCCTCTTCTGCCATGTTCAACTTCATATGGCAATACTATCTACAAATCAAATCAAACAAAATCACAATTTTCTTTGGTATACCAAAATGAAAATAAACCTTTATTTATCCCTAGGCATCAGCTTTCCCTAGAGCACTATTATGTATTTAAGTGCCCTTTGGGCATCTTTATTTGTGAAGTTCTTGAAGTGAAACAATTCATCTTTCCTTCTAAACCTCTTTGATCCTCTGCATTTTCACCTTGTTACCATTGCTTCTCCCTTTCTGATCCTCTTATAAACCTCTGTCAATTCGTTCTCCATAATATTTCTCACAGACAATTTTTCCCATAGTTGTGATTACAGGCTTTTTTCTCACCTGAACTATTACAACAACCTCTTGAGGACTGTGGGTGTTGGGTATTGTTTCTCAACAATGAGAAAATAATTAAGATAGATGAAGTATGACTTTTTGGTCAGAACAGACATAGGTCTTGGTTAGAGCACTCTAACTGTGAAATTGGTTAATGATTGGTTTGAAGAAGTCAGCTGTCATATAATGAGGCTACTCAATAAGTTCTTCAGAGAAGTCCACCTGGGAGGAACTGAGGTCTCCAGTCAACACCCAGCACAAATCTGTGAGCCCTAAAAAAAAAAAACCTTGGAAATAATTTTCTACTCCTGGTCAAGATGGTTCAGACTTGGCTAGCAACTCCATTATAGCTTCTTAAGAAAGTCTAAGCTACACTAAGGTGTTAACAAATTTCTGACTCTGTTAAGTCAATAAATGACAATAGAAACTGTTAAGTCAATAAATGACAATAGGTATCTTAGGCTGCTAAATTCTGGTACAATTTTTTAGCAAAATACAGTATCACTAAAATCAGAAGATAGAACCTCTCAAACTGCTGGGACTCCTCTTCATCGTCGGTTAGTCACTGTTGTGTATTCTATGACCATCATTTTCTTCCTTGTCTTTATAGTTTCATTTTCCATCTGTGCAGCCCTAAACGTTAGTTTAGTACTACCTATTTATCAGTTTAAAATGTGTATGATTTTAGACAATATTTTTGGTATTTCAGATTCTTCTTGTATAACGACAGTATTTTTTACACATAATGGTCAGCACTACACATGACCAGTTCAAGAAGAAAAGAATAGCAACACTTTCCAGTTGGAGACATTGACTCATGGTTAAATGACTTGCTCACAACCATAAAGAATACAAGTCTCTGTGGTCTTGCAACTGAAAACACAACTGTATTATTATTATTCGAAGACTTGCAGACTGAACCCAGGGTCTCAGGTGTGTTATGTAAGCACTCTGCCACTGAGCTACACTCTCAGTCCACCATTAGATTCTTTTTAAGGGACCCACTTCGCTCTAGACTGCGAGGCAGAGATGAGTGAGGGCTACAGATTTTTTTTTCTTTTTTTGGTCTTTTTGAGACAGGGTCCCGCTATGCAGTTCTGGCTGGCCTTGGGCTCACTTTGTAGTGCATCGATCTGCCTGCCTCAGCCTCCCAAGTGCTGGGATTACAGGAGTGCGTCACCAAGCCCCGCTTTCAGATTCTTTTTAAAGAATCCCTTCCTATTGGAACAATATACACTAGCATTGTCTAAGACATAAGTATAAAATTTACAAAGTGATAATCCTGGCAGACACGATGGGGCTTGGATCATCACTTGGAGTGACAGCAACTGAAGTGGATTCTGGGTATACAGTATTTGAAAGTGGAGCGTACAGGAATTGACTGATCGCAGATGGCGTGGGAAAAAATTTTCTATGGTATTTTATCTTTTCCTTTGTGTTAAGATTCCAAATGGCACAGCACACACACCAACCCACTCCTAGAAGATTAATTTTTGAGTCAGAAAACTATAGGCGCAGTTTTTCTTTTCTCTTTTTTTTTGGCCGAGAGGTGTGGCAGCAAGGGTGCTGTTTCATATACAGTTTCACGACATAGCTAAGGGTGGGGATCGACTAAGTACTGTAAAGGGATCGGCAGTAGAAAAGTAAAAAGAGATGCCTCATTCCCATTAGATGCCGCGGGTTCCTTCCCTCGAGTGTTTCTCCTGGCTGCAAGCATCCCACCAACGCGACTACCTGCGGATGCGAGTGCGGCAGATGTTGCGATGATGGTCACAGCCAAAGCGCCCTTCACCATTATTCATCCTATTTGCGGACCCTTACCTGACGGAATTACTCGGCCGGAGCCAGGTCCAGAGCGCCGCCCGCGCCGCGCATGCGCTGAAAAGCGTCTCTGGTCCGGTGTTTTCTTGTTGGCTCTATTGGAAACATTCGGTAGGCGGAGCTAGGATGAGGCACGAGTGCGCTTGCGCAGATCCAGAGATTCGCGCACGCGCTCTCCCCTCGTTTCCTGAAGCGAGCTTTGCGAGAGGCGGGGCATCCGGGTCCCTAGGCGGCTGCTTCTGCCTCGGGAACTCAGCTGATCGGCCCTTGCCTGACTGGGAGGTGAGGCTAGCCCCCTTCACCGCCACAGAGTGCAAGTTGACACATGCACACGCTCCTATCCTCCCGGAGGATTTCAAATAGATGGGGAAGAAATTCGAGTTCCTAGTGAGCATTTTCTTTTCTGGCCTGGGTTCGGTTCCGATCCGTCGACTCAGGGGATTGACGGTCGGCGAATCCCGAGACGTGGAGCTGACAGCTTCAGGAGGCCTGCGACAGCGTCTTGTCCCCCGTCCTAGCTGTGAGGTCCTCAGAGCATCCGGGTAAACTAGGTCCCCACGCGCGAGGCCTCTGTCAGCTGCGTCCTTCGCTGCAGGTGTTGCCACGCACGCCCCTTCCTTGGGGACCTCGTGGCGCCTTCTTCGTCCAAGGAAACCTGGGAGGCTTGCATTTTGGATTCTCTATGCTGGGCCACATTGCAGCAGGGAAAAGGGGTGAGGAAGCTGCTGTATACCCGGCGGTGAAGGGGAAGAGGGATGGATTGCAAGGTTCGCTGAGGGGTTTGATCTTGATGTTTGTGACTATACATTGATTTAATGACCTCTTTTTTGCTGGGCATATTTTTTCAGGCATAATGCCTTTTTGGAATAATTTATTTTTTTCTTTCACCTCATTTATTCTTTCTCACCAAGCATGCATTTGTTTTTATTTGTACCTTGGTCCTTTTAAAGTTGGTTCTCAGGTTATGCTGCAAAGAAGGTATGTGGTTCCCCCTCCCCAAATGAAATGAAAAGATATGCTCTTCCTTTCTTAGTGGTTGCATTTATGAAGCTTGGCTTTTAACATTAAATCATCCTTACATGTACTTGTTAATCTGTTAATTTAAGGTGTGAATTAAAAACTTCAGTAATGGAGTTAGCCCACAGTTTATTGCTAAATGAAGAAGCTTTGGCTCAAATCACCGAAGCAAAGAGACCAGTGTTTATCTTTGAATGGTTGCGATTTCTTGATAAAGTTTTGGTTGCTGCCAACAAGGTATAGTATTGCTGTTTTGCCAGTTGGGTTGACATAAAGAGATTTTTTAAAAACACATGTTTGCAAAGGTTGTGAATCATTTCTAGAGCTTTGACAATTTTACACTAATGAGAATTTCTAGTTTCTCTTTTTTCTGTTGTGCAGTAAATCCAAACTTTGTTTAAATCCAGCTCATTGCCTACTTACTGTTTTTTCCATGGCAGCTCAATGTTACTGAAGAAGAACATTAGTGTATGGCTAGTATCATTCCAAAGTCATTTTCAGCAATCACAAGGTCTTGGTGCTATGTGGTAATCTTACTATCTTTTTGACAAATTAATAGTAGACTTTTATTTTTTATCTTTTGTTCTTCCTACATAGTCTCTTTGACTCAAGTTCGTTTTCTTGCTTGTTTTATTTTTTGTCTTTAAAATTAGACACTTTCCTCAAATGACTCATCTTTCTTTGGTAAAATTTAAGAGTGAGTCATAAAATGTCTTCTAGGCAGGCTGAATATTAGCTGCACTTCACTGTTATAGTAGTTTCTTTCCTGACTTGAATATCTTAGGTTTCTCGAAGCCAGTGATGGCAAACCTTTCAGAACATTCAGTAATAACAGAGCCTGCTGTAACACATGAGCTGTAGATTTGCCACTACTGCCCTAGAGCTGATTATTTCTGCTGGAGAGAGTTTTTTACTCTAGTGTTTGAAAGATACATGGTTACTTGCCTAGGATCTGGGAATGGGGGTGGGAAGTGCTGAGACTCACCATTTAATATGTAAATTTTCACTTAATTTCCCTGTTTAAGTGCAGATGTCTTTACTAGCTGTGCCTGGACCCCTAGTCCACAGATACACTATGTTAGTTTTTGCAGAACTTTGATTTATTCACTACTGGTCTAGTACCTAGAATGATGCATGGCATGCAATAAGTACACAGTATTTCTTGAGTGAATCAATGCTAGATATTGATTATAGGTAGACCTGAGTGTTATGTTGTTACCTAGGGCTCTTCAGTTTCTTTTGGTTTTCCTTTAAAATCCAGACATGTTTTCCTTGACTTCTTTTATAGGGAAAACATGTCTGGATTTTAAAGCATCAGTTATCTATACACCTAGTATTTTGAATTCTTTGTTGGCTTATTTAGTAGTAAGCTGGCCTAGAAACTTTTGGATTGGAGAATTACTTTTATAGAAACTAACTTTTTGGCATTGGAGGGGAATAAAGATTTAAGATAGGAAGGAATAGATAATTTCTTAGTGAACTTTTTAATATAAAAGTTCTTATTTATGGTTTATGTTTAATGTAAACTGTAATTATTAGAGAATCTTAAATGTTAAGTATTTTAAAATTATGATTTAAAAATTAACAAAAGGCATCATAAGAAAAATGGTGATGTTCTCTTTTTTAAAATTTTTTATGACAGACTGATGTAAAGGAAAAACAGAAAAAATTGGTTGAACAGTTAACTGGATTAATAAGTAGTTCACCTGGACCACCTACACGAAAATTATTAGCTAAAAATCTTGCAGCCCTGTATAGCATTGGAGATACTTTCACAGTTTTTCAAACACTTGATAAATGTAATGACATTATCAGAAATAAAGATGATACTGCAGCTTACTTACCAACAAAACTGTAAGTACTTACTCTAACAGGAACCCTTGAAGTTTTATTTGTTCTTTTTTTTTATTTTAAAGATAGTAAAATATAACAAAACAAGACAGAACAAAGCCCATCAAGACAATGCAGTGATATAGTACAGAACTTCAGAATAGGATACTGAGATAACAGTAATAACTACCATAGTATATCTTGTTATCTTCACAATTTTATTGGTTCTTACAAGATAACTTAGGGATACTGACCATAAAGAACCCAGGTTGCTGGAACCTGGTGCATTTTGCTGACAATCAAAGTTCTAAGTAGATTTGGGGCAGACTCTAATTCCATATATTGATCACCACTGAGACTTTAACACTACAGAAAATTGGTATGGTGTTAGCTGTTTGCACAGGGTCTTTCAATATATTTGGCGATTTGGCTGAGACAGAAAGTGAAGAGTTTCTAGGTGATGGAATTGAGGCAAGAATAGGCAAAGCATAGCTCACTGGCTGTATCTGGCCTGTCTTGTAAATATAGTTTTATTGCGATATAAACATGCCAACTCATTTAAGTGGTAGCTCCTTTCACACTGTAATTGCAGATTTAAGGAGTCTCTAAGCTAAACTCATAGCTATTCACTTACTATTGCTCATGAAGAGATGTGCTATTACATTTCTTCTTACACATGGCCAAGTGTTCCATTAAAGCAATTTGGATTAAATTTCAACAGATTTATATGTAATATTCTATTATTTAAAAATTAAGTGGCAGCACTGTGAACAGTACAAATATAAAAAATATTTTTCCTATTTCTGGAGTTTACGTTTTCTGTTGGTATCATTAAAATCATATCAAATAATCAAGTCACAACACACTCAGTGTTATAATTCTATCATAATGAGTGATTGATATTGAGTATTATATATAATTTAATTAAAAAGGGTTATTGTAGATCAACATAATTTGGAAAGTCTTCAGAAAAGGAAAGCTTGGGTTACTTTCCATGGGAGTATGATTTATTATATACATACTTACTTTGTATTCCTGGCAAGAGTACACGTTGATTTACTACATTCATAAACAGCATTCTTTTGAAAGTTGAAAGTTTGTTAAGGATTATAGGCAAAAGTGTTCTAGACAAATACTGATTTCTAAATTAAGAAAAGTATAATTGTATTGTTAACCTGAAGTATGACCAGTGAAAATGTTCTTGTAGGGCTGCGGTGGCTTGTGTTGGAGCATTTTATGAAAAAATGGGAAGAATGTTAGGCAGTGCATTTCCAGAAACAGTAAATAATCTATTGAAATCTCTGAAAAATGCAGAGGTAAGTTTTACAACAAAGATTATTTGAATGTTTTGCCATGGCAAAAGTTAGATGTCAGTTAAAAATGTTTTTTTTTAAATAACTGATATTCATACTAGTAAATCAGAATGTAATTTCAGATCATTACTTACTCTTTTAATTATATTACCTTAAATTGTAGGAGGAGAGGAAAGAATGCTTTTCCTTGATAAAGAATAGGTTTATCTATTTTTTAAAATAATTTTATTTTTTGTATTGATATTTTATTTTTTGTGCATTCCTATTAACTTCCTGTGTCTTTCATAACAAATTATCACAGACTTAAAATAATTGAAATGTATTTTCTCACAATTTTGAGGGTTAGAAGTCTCAATTCAAGCCCTGGGTGGGCCATGCTTTCTTTGAAGACTAAAGAAAAGCCCTTCCTCGCCTTACTTCTGATGGTTGCCAGGGATTTCAGCTAGTATGATTTCATCTTTATTAAATTTTATCTCTGAATGAAGTCATGTTTACATACAGCAAGGTTTAGGACTTGAATTATTTTTGAACAGGACAAGGTTCAGCCCATGACAGTTAATACCAAGTAATGGTTGTTTCATCATATCAATTTGGTTACTGTCATAAATTCGTTGTCAGCTTTGATTAAAAATGGAGTAAACTCATGACTCTTGTCTATCTTAATTTTTTAATTCCAAGAAAACTAAACTAAATATCCTTTAGATGATACTTTTTCTGGGAACTATTTGTTAATTTATTAAACAAAAGAGAACATTTTATATGTCAGGCATTAGGCATCTAAATGTAATAAGATGTGGTCCCTAATGTAAAGCTTACAATCTAGTGGAAGAGGTCTATATATGAACAAATATGATATGCCATAGCAAATATATTATTAGAACTGTGAATTAGCATTGTGAGAGTACAGAAACAATAGTTGTAGTCAGTGACAAAAAGATAAGAGTTTACTCTATTTCTGTGATAAGTTTTTAAAATATGTTGGGTGTTTTCTTCCTCTTCCTTCAAGATTTTTATTATTTTTAACTACTTTTTAATTTTTTACATTCTGAAACTTTGGTCTCTTGAGTGATGATGTCAAAACTTTTCAATCTATTCATGTTCTTATGTTGTATTCTTCATTATGTCATGGAAATATTGGAATATGATTTACTTTTAACATAATTTTTCATAAAACATTTAATTGAAGTTGTTAATTATTCTTACCTTCCAGGTACTTACTAAGATATTTTATTTTACTTTTAATTATTTATTGTTATACTTTGGAAGTAAGATCATTAGACCTAGAGAATCATTTCTTGGTGGGTAACTTACTAAATATGGAATTTTATTATAGTAATAGTTCTAAGCTTTATGTACACATATAGTCTCAAGGGCGAAGTGAAATCTTAATGAGTCTACAGAAAGTTCTAAACGGATTGGGTGGTGCAGCTGCTTCCTCTCATCGTGATATTTACAAGAATGCCAGGTCCCTCTTAACTGACAGATCAATGGCTGTTCGATGTGCAGTGGCCAAGGTTAGTTTGAGGCTGATATATAATGCTGTTCCTTTTTCTGCTTGCTCTTAATGACATTTTTTTCTTTTATGCTTTAAATTATGATGGTATGTTGCAAGTTGTGAAATTTATTGACACAAAATTGTTCATATATTATTTTATCCTTTTAATGTATGTTGAGTCTGTAGTGATTTGATTCCTTTTATTTCTGATTTTGGTCTGGCTAGAGATTTATCAAATTGGTTAGTCTTAGAAGCAGCATTGTTTCTCATTTCTACAATTTTTCAGTTTTCTAGTTTATTGATTTCATTTCATATATTATTTTTCTTTCATCTTCATGTTTGTTGTTGTTGTTGTGTGTGTATAATAATTGCTTCTTGGTCTTTTGGCTAAGATCAAATGTACTGTGTATGAAATTGAATACTGAACCCAGAGCCTCACGCATGCTAAGCAAGTGCTGTACTGCCAAGCTATATTCCCAGGCCTTTTATTTTATTTTATTTTATTTTAAAACATAGTCTCTCACTGGTTTCCCAGGTTAGCCTTGATCCTCTTGCCTCAGTATCCTAAGTTGCAGAAATTATTGACATATACCACCATGCACATCTCATATCTTGCTTTTGTTACTGCATCTCTGGTAGAAAAAGGTTTATGGTGTAATAATTTCAACTTTTGTTTTTAATTCCAGTGTCTACTGGAACTCCAAAATGAAGCTGTGTTCATGTGGACTACTGAACTAGAAAATATTGCTACTCTGTGCTTTAAGGCTTTGGAAAACTCAAATTATGGGGTACGAGTGTCAGTGGCTAAACTCTTAGGCACAGTCATGGCCACAGCACTAATGCCAAAACAGGCAACAGGTATCGTTTGCCAGCTCATTATATAAATTAAGAAATAATTCAAAGATTTATTCTTTCTTTTTACTGCATCCTTTTAAATTAGATATTACCTATATATAGGTCATCTTAAAGGTTTTATTTATTTTTATTTTGGCTTTTGAGACAGGGTCTCGCTATGTAATTCAGACTGGCCTTGAACTCACTATGTAGTCCAAACTGGCCTTGAACTCATGGCAGTCTTGCCTCAGCCTCCCAAGTGCTGAGATTATAGACATGCACTACCATATTCAGCTCTTAACGGGTTTAAATTGTTAGATATCTTTTTTATAAAATGAGAATTCATATGGTACTTTCCTTTATATATCAAAACATTTTTGATGGTAATGTATAAGATTATATCTAGCAATTTTGTTGGATATATAAGGTACAAAAAATAAGGTGAATTTCACATTTTTTAAAAAAATTGTAAAAGACACATTATCATTAATCCCCCTCAAAATACTCCCCCTTTTCTTACACACATTTATCCCATCATTCTTGACACTTTCTGAAAGAGTTCTTCAAGTCTTTTCTGTCTTTATTTGGGCTATTGTGGCTGCTTTGATGTCCTAATACAATTAAAAAATGTTTATTTTTTAATAAACATTTAAAATGGTCATTTTGGAGAAGAGCCAGAAGTTGCACAGTGTCTGGTCCTGTGAATAAGGTGGATGAGAACCACACTGTAATGTTTTGATTTGACAGAGATTGCCATAAACATTTTGAGTTAATTAAGACATCCAGGCAGCCTTTAAAAGGCAGTCCTGAGAGTCCAGAACTGCCTCAGAAGTGACAGGAATGATGAAACAAGTGTGTGTGAAGAGAGAGGGAATATTTGAGGGAGATTGATGGTAGTGTGTCTTTTACTGTAGTAATTTTTTATTTTAAGGATTCATCTTAAATTTTGAGTTTTATGAAATGTTTTTGCATAAAGGTATTGGATTCTAGTGGGATGTGGTGGCACATGCCATGTAATCTCAGCACTTGGGAGGCTGAGGCAGAAGGATTGTTGCAAGTTTGAGACCAGCGTGAGCTACAAAGTGAGCTCAATGCCAGCCTGAACTGCATAGTGAAACCCTGTCTCAAAAAGACCAAAAAAAAAAAAAAAAGTATTGGACTAATTTCTTACCTTCAGTCTTAATAGATAGATCCCCATTTGTACCACAGTGTAGTTTTCAGTTTTTCCCAATTATTGTAAGCAGAATCAGAGGCAGTATTGATTTTTCTTTCATGTGACTTCTGCTTTGCCTCAGAGGTTCACAGAGATGTCTTGGAGATGGTTGTAATAAGTGTAACAAAAGGACAGGACACACCTAGAGCAGATGCTCAGTACTTGGCTTTTACTGTTTTCCCTCCCCTTACCCTACCTCTTTATACAGTAAAAAGGATCAGATGTTACAGGGTTGGGTCTTAGCCTGTATATTTGTTATTCATGAGACCCTACTTAATTTCTTAGGCCTTTTGTTTCATCTGTAATAGTAATTTTTTCATTAGTTGATGATAACATTTCTTTGTGTTGCTAGGCAGCTGATTAGTCATGTTACAGAATTGTTTTATTTCATTTACCCTGCGAATTAAAAGTACCATTGTTATTATCACTTTATAGATGGAAAAATTGAGGCTTGAATTATGTAACCTGTGTTCTTTTATGTATCAAGACTGAAATTTAAACCCAAGCAGTCAAATTCTATATATTTACCTATGAACTTTTTTTTTTTTTTCGGATACCGGAAATAAAACTCAGGACCTTGCGCTTGCCAGGCAAGTGCTATGCCGTTGAGCTATATCCCCAGCCCTACCTATGAACTTTATATCTCCTCTACAGAATTTTTATAAGGACTGTTTGCTGCTGTTAGTGAAAGAACTTTATAAATTATAGCACTCAAGACCAGGGACAGCGAGTCAGTGTATTGTCAGTTGTATATTAATCCACTGGTAGTAGCTGTTTAGAAGTTTCTTTGGTTCACCTTATTGAGAATAAGAATTGTGATCAGTGAGCAGTATCTGGCTAGGTGTGGTGGCACACACCTGTAATCCCAGATGGGTTTGGGAGGCTGAGGCTGGAGGATCACTGCGAGTTTGAAGACAGCCTAAAATACATAGTGAGTTCAAGGGCAGCCCAAACCATGTAGTGAGACCCTGTTTTAAAAAGAAAAAAAGAAAAAAAAACAAAAAAAATGCAGTAGTATGGGTTTTGTTCATGTTGTATGACACATTATCACTATTGTTAGACTGCAGTATTTGACATAGATTTATTAAATTACCTTATTTTTGAACTCCTTCCATTTTTTTTGGTGTCATTTTCTGCTTAAAATTGAATTTAAAAAAATAGAATTCAAGTTTATAATTACATTGTCAATTTCAGGGTTATAAGAGACCAAATGTCTTTATCCCCTTTATAGTATTCTTAAAATTAATTACTTGGATTTTAAAGTTGAAGTCTTAGAAATATGATTTAGTTAACAACAAAAAATCTGTTTCAGGAACATATTTGCTTATAAATTTACTTGTCTCCCTTAAAGTAATGCGTCAAAATGTGAAACGAGCAACATTTGATGAAGTTTTAGAACTGATGGCCACAGGATTTCTACGTGGAGGGTCAGGTTTCTTAAAGAGTGGTGGAGAAATGTTAAAAGTTGGAGGGTCTGTAAATCGTGAAGTGAGAGTTGGAGTTACTCAGGTTTGTAATATGTATTTCTAAAAGAATTTTGTTCATGTCATTTGTCAAATTTCATGGAAGACTGTTACTAATTAACAGCACACAGAGATTTTTAATATTGTCTGGTGTCTTTCAAAACATTTCTTTTACCAAGTGAATGAATTACATTCAAATCCCAGATTGTGTGCATTCTAGGCAGATTCTTAATGATGTGAAAATAAGTTTATGTCTGTTTTTAATCTGCTGTAAATATCTAAAGAACTTTAGCTTGGCAACAAATGAGATATAAAATTATGCAATTTTTTTTGGTACTGGGGATCAAACTCATGACCTCACACTCACCAAGCAGGCGCTTACACTGCTGAGCTAAATCCCCGACCCAAATTATTCATATTTTTTTTTTTTGTACTGGGGATCAAACTCATGACTTCATGCTTGCCAGGCAGGTGCTTATGCCGCTGAGCTAAATCCCCGGCCCTAGACATGATTTTAAACTTTTTCGAACTCACGAGCTCACACTTACCAGGCAGGCACTTATGCCAGTGAGCTAAATCCCCAGCCTGTAATTATTCAATTTTAATTGCAACTGCATTCAGGTGTTGATAGCTCGAGGTAGCTACTGCAGGTAGCTTGAGGCATTTAGATTTTAATATTCTCCAATGACCCTGTACCTATTGTTTAGTTACCCTATATTTAATATCAATGATTAACTTTCAAAGTAATTATAAGATTATTTCTGACTTTGATTTATAATTTCAGAATAATTACAGCAAATAAAATGTTATGGTTAATGATCTAATAATGATTAACACCTAATGCAGAGAAATGGATCTTCATTATCTTAGTCAAAGTCACCATAACTTTGTCTTGCCTATGAAACGAGTGTAAAATGAAAGTAAATCACTTTTATCCTATAGAGAGAGTCATAGACAATTATACTACAGCTCCAAGTCAGTGTTTATTTAGGATAAGGGTTTCTTATTTTATACTGTTAACTTTTTGGTTGCTTGGGGGTGTTTAATTTTTGTTCTCCCCCTTTCCATCTGTCTTTATGTTCTGTTTTCCCCCAAATACTAGGGATTGAATACAGCACTTTCTCACTGAGATATATACCTAGCCTCTTTTTATTTTTTAATTTGAGACAGAGTCTCACTGATTTATTAAGTTGGGCAGGCTGGGTTTGAATTTGCAGTCTGCCTCAATCTCCCAGCATGCTGGGATTTTAGGAGTGTGTCCCTACACCTGGCCTTTTTGTTATTCATGAAACTCTTGTCACATAATAACTGTTATATTCTTTACCAGTAATTCTTATGCTAAAAGTCCTAAAAGGATGTGAAGTATAAATTTTTTCTATTTTAATATTAAATATAATTTATTTTGTGTGCTACCAACAGTTGTTTTTATTGGTTTATCTGTGATTTCTGTTAATTTATATATATGTGTGGCTGATACTGTATTTTACTGTGTTCATAGGCTTATGTTGTTTTTGTAACAACTTTGGGTGGTCAGTGGCTGGAGCGTAGCTTTGCTACATTTTTGTCCCATGTACTCGATCTAGTTTCCCACCCTCGAGCAACCCAAACGCATGTGGAGGCTGTGTACTCAAGGCGATGTGTCTCCTTTATCCTAAGAGCTACTGTTGGGAGTTTGCTGGGTGAAAAAGCTCAGATAGCAGCTGCTAAAGAGATCTGTCAAGCTATTGGAAAACAAATGAAAGCAGTAGGTAAGAATTATTACATGATGTGTGGTATTATCTTAGTCATTTAATTCTTTAATTTTTTTATCTTATGAAAAAATAAAACTTTCATAATCAAATAGTAAGAGAATGACAATAGTTAATACTGTATATCATTGTCTTCAAAGTAGGTATTCAGAGTATAAGACATAAACCGAAAAGATTCTTATAAAAAAGAAACAGTAACACAGATCTTCTTGTCAATGAATAGATAAACTAGTAGTATAATTGAAACCAATTAGCATATATTTTGAAAATTTTTTTAAACAATGGAATTCATAGTTTGGGGAAGTATTTGAATTTCTTCCTAGTTCTTTATTATTATTACTCTTAATACTAATAGATCTAATATTTATCTTTTTTAATGTGCTCATAGTCACTTTTATTGAGTACTTTTTAATATTAAAACAGTGCATCATTTACCAAAAAAAAAAATAGGGTTTTAGAGCCAGGCATCATGGTACACACTTGTAATCCCAGCAGTCAGGAAACTGAGGTAGGAGGATCTCTGGTGAGTTTGAGGCCAGCCTGGGCTACATAGTTTAAAATAGCCTAATCTGCATAGTGAGATCCTGTCTCAAAAAAACCAAAAGAAAAAAAAAAAACCCAAGAAATTTAAAAATAAATAAAAATAAAAAGTAAAATAAAATAGTCTTAGAAAAAATATAGTCTTAGAGATTTAAGTAGCATGTTTGTAAAATTAGGTTTCCTAATTTATCTCTACTGCCATTATGTTATGCTCTGCTCTGCTCTGCTATGCTATGCTACTGTGAGACAGGATCTTTCTGTGTAATTCAGGCTGGCTTTAAACTGACTATGTAGCCTGGGATGGCCTTAAACTCATGGTGATCCTCCTGTTCTAGCCTTTAAGTGCTAGGATTATAGGCATGCAATACTGCGCCTGGCTACTGCCTATATTTTGTAACTTTCTTGAAATGCAGTAGCACATTGGTTTTAGGCTTCAAGAAATAATCTATTGAAGTTTTTATACTTGGGGCATATATTCATTTATAAACACTTTTTTTTTTTTTTAAACTTGTTTTGGTGCTGGGGATCAAACACATACTCTTTTGTCTTCTCTCCACCAATAAGCTTAATATAAAGTCCTAGGGACAATTATATTACCCCTTATAAGATATATTATGAAATATCAGTGATTCATATTTTCTTTTTAAAACTTATTTTTATTTTTTATTAACACATAATGCATATGCATATCTATGGGCACAGTGTATATTTTAATACATGTATAAAATATGTAATTATAAGATTAGGATGAAACATTGGTCATTTCTTTGTGTTGAGAACATTCATCTTCCTTTCAATTTTAAAGTACTCAGTTGTCAACTGTAGTCATGCTGCTGCATTGTAGGGCATTAGAAGTGATTTCTTCTATCTAACTGCACCCTGGTAAAATCCTTACTAAAGCATGTATTTTTAAGTTTAGCAAGTAGTTATTGAGTGTCTTGAGATTTGCAGAGTAATAATTCATTGTTTAAATAATGGAGTGAGATTAAGTTCTTAAGTTTATGTAGTCTATAATCCAATCAGTGGACCAAAGCAAGATATAAATTCTACAAGGCAATTTAATACTGTTCAAAATATACATTAATTTTAATAAGGCAAATTGTATTGCCTTAAAGAAATACTTAGAAATAAGGAGGTAGTGAATAGATATAATTAGTAATTTATTTTTAGAGAAACTATAAACATTTTATAAAAGTAACAAAAATATATAGTTGTTATTTTTGTCATTTATAATATCTTAGTGTTTTATTTTTTAAATGTATGAGATTAATTGAAAAATTTGAATTATGAATGAAAGGGCATTTGAATTAGTGAAATCTGTTCTTTAGATTTTAAATACCTGAGGATATAGCCCAATGACAGAGGGCTTGTTTAGCACACTAGAGGCTCTGAGCTTCATCCCCAGCACTGTAAAAATAAAGCGTGTGTGTGTGTGTGTCTGTGTGTGTATGCTTAACTATAAATCCATTCTATATTCACAACTGGAAAAATGTTTGTGAAGGGATTCATGATTGCTGACCAGGGGGCAACAGGTGGTGAGTGTCTCCAATTTGTGCCTCAGTTACCCTGAGGTAGGGGCAAAATTCTGATACTGGAGTATAAATGAAAAGATAACCCAACTGGGGTAAAATGCACTGTGGGTAAAGGGAAACCAGTCCACTCCTGGATCATAGTACCCACCCCCATCCACCTTGTGTATTACTAGCCATCTTGAGAAAGGACCAATCTGAGGAAGAAAGCATCCCTGCCCTTCTGTGATGGCATAAGGGTTGAATAGACACACAGTCTTGGCGTCCTCACCACTGGATATATTGAAGTGAGATAGGGACTCAAACTGAAAACAAAATGGGGTAAAATTGGTTTTGAACCAGGATCTCCTAAGTCTGCTTTTAAAACACTATGAATTGCTGCTGCTTACTAAAATTAAGTTGTATTCTTAGAAACACTGTGCAGTATAAATTGTCATAAGGTCATTAAACAGTGTTGTTTAGTCAGTTCAGTATTTGGTCATAAAAATTTTGCACTAAAAGATAACTGCATAGAATTTTTAACTCCCAAGTATTAAGTTGTATGGTTGAAAATAACAAATTGTATAGACCAAAAATATAATATCACAATTCATTTCACTCATACATTATCAAATATATAATTTTGTGTTTCCAGAAGCAGTAATGAATGATACAAGTAGTGAGAACAAATCAGGTGCAGCAGACATTGCCGCAAGCCAGCATGTAATGGTCTGTGCCCTCCAGGAGCTTGGGAGCCTGGTACAGAGCCTGAATGCCACTGCCTCTCCACTTATTCAGGAAGTGTCTATAGGTATGGCATACAGTTACTTGTTGGAATGTTTTCTTGTTGTGTTTCAGAGTCGTAAGTATGATTGATATTTAACTTCTGGTTATTTATTGTCATAAGTGATGTAGAAATCATAGTGTAGTAGGGAATATTGAATTAAATA
The DNA here is from genome assembly GCA_004027455.1 of Hydrochoerus hydrochaeris. Lineage (NCBI taxonomy): Eukaryota > Metazoa > Chordata > Mammalia > Rodentia > Hydrochaeridae > Hydrochoerus > Hydrochoerus hydrochaeris. Next base: position 59,155 of record PVLA01007367.1, on the reverse strand, counting down.
GGTAAGACTTCTGGAGACCAATCATAGTTACAGTACTTGTTTCTAATAATTGATGAAAAGCTGTTGAAAACTTAATTTTTCATCAATATTTCTATTTTATTGGATAATGTTCTATATTCTTTGTAGAATATATAGTCCATGAAAGCTCTCTATTGTTTATGAACAGTATGTATTTTTTTTTTTTGGCAAAGTTGTGAAGCTGGGTGAAATCATGGTGATTATTGTTATTATTATTATTATTTTTAAGGAAGGAAAGGTTTATTTATCTCACAGTTTATAGAGGTTTCATTCCATAATCAGGCTTCAAGGCAGGGTGGCATGGCAGAGGGCCAGGAGACAGCAAAAGGAACAAGAGCAACAGGATGAAACAAGTCTCTTTCTGCCCCTTTTAGCTTAGCCAGACTTCTGAAATTAGGGTGGTACCAGTCTAATCAGTGGACTGATCTAGTAGTCAGCCATCCTTAAACCCAGCACCCTTAATCCCGGCATTGCACTATGAATCAGTCACAAACTCTGTATTCAGCTACCTCCAAAAACACCTGCCCCCCCCATGACTGCATGAGGCTTTGGAGGGACATCTGGACACAAACTGTAATGTTATGCCCCTGACTCCCCAAAGACTCAAATACATACCTTTATAGAAAAGTCAAGAGTTGCCAAGGTCCTAACAGACTGAGCCTTGCTAAAAAGACCAAGTGCCAAGTCTTCTCTGAGATTTAAGGCAAACTCTCAGTTGCAAGCCCCTGTACAAATGAAAAGAAGGTTAAACACTTCCAACATTCAGTGGCACAAGATAGATGTTTCCATTCCAAATGTTACAAATGGGGATACAAAGGAATGGGACCAAAGCGAGTCGAAAATCCAGCAGGGTGGACATTAAGTCTTGTAGTTCCATGTGCAGCATCTGAGACAATCTTTGGCCAGATGTGAACTTCAAAGGCTTGAGTGGCTCCATCCCTATGGCACTGCCTGTGGTTGTAGCTGCCATGCTTCTCTCATGGTCCTGCTTTGCTCCTTCCTTGTAGCTTTCCTTAAATGATGCACATTTCTGGCTTCTCTAAACTTCTGGAGTCTCTACAGCACCTTTGACTTCACACTAACAGCTTCACACATTGCCCCCTCAGGAGCATACTACCTTGCCTCCCAGGCCTTCTGAAATTTGTGTGGGAGCCTTCTTGTCCCCACAGCTCTTGCATTCTGTATGCACCTAAAACCAGTGCCATGTAGGTAATGCCAACATCTGCTACCAAATGGAGCAGTAGCCAGGCTTCCCTTTCCGTTGGCTGTAGGGGTCAAGTGCCTGGATTACTAAGCACTCTGAATCCAGCTGTGAGGAATAAATTCCTGGAGCATGATGCTCTGCAGCTTTTTCCTCAAAGCAGAGTCTCACTTTTGCAGTTTTGAAACTGTTGCTTCTTATGATGCCCTCATGCCATCATTTTTATTCTCTTGTTCATTCTCAGCAATCAAGATCCCCTCTGCTGTATCTTTGATGTCCACAACTTTATTGGAACTTCCTTTCCAGCCAAACTCAATGTTTTAAATGATCCCTTTGGGCTCCTTGCTTTTGATTCACAACATAAATCTGGCTAAAAGCCCCCAACAGTAGCCATGCCCCGGCCTCAACATTTGACTGCCTTGAAATTTCTTCTGCCAGATTAATTAGTCCACTGCTGTTAGTCTCAGGAAGTTTCTGGACATGAGCAAAATGCAAACAAACTTTTTGCCAACCCGTAACACACATCATCTGGAGTCCAACAACCAATGCAGTCCTTCCTAGCAGAAACCTCCCAAGTCTGATCTTTACCATCAGGATTTCTATCAGTCTTCTGATCTTCAGAGCTCTGACTGAATCTCTCATACAGAACAGCTTAAGGCATTCCAACTCTGCTTTTTCAGCTGGCATCTCTGAACCTTTTCAATCTCTTCCCATAAACCATTCCCAAAGACTCTTGAACCACATGATCAGGTATAGTCATAGCAGTGACCTCACTTCTTTGGTACCAAATTCTGTGTTGGTTGCTTTTCTCTTATTGCTGAGACAAAATACCCAAAGTTAAGGAAAGAAAGGTTTCTTTCCAAAGTTAAGGAAAGAAAGGTTTGTTTAGTTCACTGTTGGAAGAGGTTTCAGTCCATAATCAGGGGTTTCCAAAGCAGGGTGGCATGGCAGAGGGGCAACATTCATGGTGGTGGAAGAGAGTAAAAGCAACAAGAGTGAAAAGACTAACTGTTGTCATTACTGTGTTGTAATAATCTTTTAGTTTCTGAAATCAAAGAGTAATATTTGAAGCTTTGTTTTTTTTAGGACTTTTGGAGATTGTGACTTCAGTGCTTCTTCATCCAAGCATGGCTGCTCGGCTTGCCGCTGCATGGTGTTTGCGCTGTGTGGCTGTGGCATTACCTTTCCAGTTGACACCATTTTTAGACACGTGCGCAGAAAGGCTGAACAACTTGAAGACATCACCAGAAGCTGTTAGTGGATACAGTTTTGCAATGGCTGCTTTGTTAGGTGGAGTTCATCAGTGTCCTTTGGGCATTCCTCACGCCAAAGGAAAGGTATTACAGAGATCCTAGATTTGTAAACTGTCAGGCTTTCATCGAGACCTGCTGTTTTTAATTGTTGAACTGGATGATTAGTTGGCAACAGGTTTTTTTTATGATAACTTGGAATATAGTCTTAATACACCCTACAGAATGTTTAATTCTGAAATGGGATGATAGGTTTTGTGTGGATATAGTATTGTTACTTAGAAATTAAAAAAAAAATTTTATGTAGTTAACTTAAAATTCAGGTTTTTTTTTTTTTTTTTAGTTTGTAGAAATAGAACATCAGATTGCTATATTGAAAGGTGGTAGGAAAATATATTATTTCTATGTTTAGAATTTGTTAATGATTAAACATTCAGGTGTTTTCAAACTGGCTGTGCTGGCCCACGCCAACAATGCCAGCAGTTGGGAGAAGGCTGAGGCAGGAGGACTCTGAATTTGAGGTTGCCATGGGCTACATAGCAAGTTCAGGGCCAAACTGAACTACGTAACAAAGATCTTGTCTTAAAAAGGTAACTAAATAAATAAACTTTTTCATAAATCATTTTTACCCCTTTTTGCTTTCTTTCTGTTACACCAGTGGTTATGAACCTATGGCATGCATGGTGCAGTGGGATGTTCACATCATTAAAAGCTCTGAGAGGTTCTCCATTATTGTGTTGTACTTTCTACAACCATGATTTTCTTCAGAGTCTTAAGTGTTTATATAAATATTATCTATAGCTTTCCATAGGTAGAAAAGAGGCAGATTTTAAAATTCTTATTCTTTTTCTGGGATGTTCAGTGGAGGTCCTTTCTTTTCTTTTCTTTTCTTTTCTTTTCTTTTCTTTTCTTTTCTTTTCCCCTTCCCCTTCCCCTTCCCCTTCCCCTTCCCCTTCCCCTTCCCCTTTCTTTTTTTAAGGCTAGAGATTGAACTTGGGGCCTTTCTAGTGAGCTACATCTTCAGCCCTTTTTTATCTTTTATTTTGAGACAGAGTCTCACTGAGTCATTAAGTTGCCCGGGCTGGGCTTGAATTTACCATCTTCCTGCTTCAGCTTCCCAGAGTACTGAGAATTACAGGTGTACACCATCTACAATTTTTTTTTTTGGGACAGGGTGTTGCTGTGTAGTTCAAGCAGGTCTTGAACTCACTGTGCAGTCCAGGCTGGCTTCAACCTTGTTCCAATCCTCCAGGTGTGTGCCACCGCACCCAGCTGTAATTCATTTTTATGTGTTACTTAAGGAATCTAGGTGTCTCTCACATTGTCATATGGTTGCTTCCTCACTGGTTGTCCTTTTTGAAGTCTTTTTCTTTTGTCTTCCATACACTACTTTCATATTTCATGTTTGTTCTAGGATCCTTAGGCACTACCTTGTACTCAGGGAATAAAATGTAATATTTCTGATAGGCCAGTGCTTCATAGTTAGCCTTTATTTTAGTCATTTATTCTGATTTACCATTGCACTACTCAGATTGGTCATCTTGCTTTTCCCCAGGACTTGTTAAACCTCTAAGCCTTTCTTAACATTAGAATTTTTTACTCACTTGGCCCTGATTTATATCCCTTCCTGTTTTTGCTTGTTTGTTTTGTTTTGTTTTTTCCTTTTGGGCTTTTGAGAAAGGATCTTGCTATGTAGTTCAGTTCTGACCTTCAGATATGGTGCCCCTGGTCTGTGTACTCGTGTATCCCAGGCTAGCCTCTCCCTCTTAGTCATCCTCCTGCCTCTTCCTCTCCATGCTGGGATCACAGGTGTGCTTCAGCACATCTGGCCTCTTTCTGTAAAGATTGGACCAATTCAATTTCTGTGTCCTTTCTTAAATTTTTTCAAAACTATTTACTTTATATTAGCTGTTGTTTGCTGACCATTATGATATCTGTGCTACTGTTTTGTCATTTAGTCATATGCTGCTTTCCAGTTCCCATTTTTCCCTTGTTTTCTCTGTCTAAACCAGTGGTGGTGAATCGATAGCATGCATGCACAGTGGGCTGTTTATATCATTGAAAGCTCTAAAAGGTTCATCATCACTAGTCTACACTCGTTAAGTTCCATCAGATTAGTTTACAGCCATTTATATCATTAGGGCTCAACAAATTTTTGAATATAGGATGATATTAGCAATTATGGTAGCATTTATTAAGTAGCTATGTGTACTAACACTGTTCTAAATATTGTACTGTGTTAACTTACACCTGGCAGGAGTGTGAGAGACACTCATATTCTTCCTATTTTATCAGTGAGAGAACTAAAGGACAGAGTTTATGTTGCCCCAGATCGGAAAGCCTATAAATGGTGGAGTTGGAACATGAACCCAGACACCTGGCTTTAAAGCTTACTTTTATTTTTCTTTTTTGCATTATTGGGGATTGAGTGCAGGGTCTTTGTATTGAGCAGCATCCCCAGCTGTTTATTTTTTATTTTGAGATAAGGTCTTGCTAATTTGCTGAGTTGCACAGGTTGAATTTCAATTTGCAGTCCTCCTTCCTCCACCTTCCAGAGTGCTAGTATTGTAGGTGTGTACCATTGTGCCTTAAAGTTTGACCACTGCCTGATTCGGGGTCTCCTCAGAGTCACCAGTACAATAAATACTGTGAATCTTGATGTTGCTGTTAGGAATGTTTTAACATTAACCATGAAAGGACAGCTTCTTTTAAAATATACTAGTTGTCTATTTTATTATTTGACTTAACTTGTTTAAATTAAAATCTAACCTAAACTTTTCTTACAGATGGTAGTTAGTATTGCGGAAGATCTGTTACGAACTGCTGCCCAAAATAGCAGGCTATCTTTACAACGCACCCAAGCTGGATGGCTTTTACTTGGCGCACTTATGACTTTAGGTATAATTATATTGTAGTAGGATTTTTGTCTTATTCTGTAATTATCAGTGAACTGTAAAGCAAATTTAATTTAAAACTATTAACTTGACTTTCTAGACTTTGAGTGAGGTTGTAAAATGATAAAGATGTTTTCCTCATCATTTGATAGTAGATTTATCTTTTAAGTAATTTCTGATTATGTACATTCAATAACCATTGTCTAATTGATGAGTTCTAATTAATCAAAGGAGTTGAGACTATGGGGCATATTGATTTCTCTGAGTGAAGTCCTCATTTTAATAGAGTGATAAAGTCATAGTGTTGGTGCTGCTTTTGGGGGACTATCCTGATGTGCTTCACTTTAAGTGCTGTGGTAAATTTTAGATACAAGAAAAGTTTAATATTTTGCGTAGGATGGAAATACACTTTATTGTGGTGAGGTGTGTGTTCGCTTTTTAGTTCACATGTTTAGCTGCTACCATAAAAACTGTGTATGTATATGCATGGTTTGTATTCTAACGGAATCTATTGGGAGTTATGCTTTAGCCTAGTTTTCGTTTCTGAAGGAAATAAATGTCCAGGTGTATTGGTTTGTACCTATAATTCCTTGGGAGGTTGAAGAAGGAAGATTATGAGCTTGAGGCCAGCCTGGGCATCTTAGTGTGATCCTGTATCAAAAATAAAAATTGGGGCTGGGTGTGGTATCGCACACCTGTAATCCCAGCACTTGGGGGACTTATGCAGGAGGATTGAGGCCAGCCTGGGCTACCTAGTGAGTTCGAGGCCAGCCTGTATTACATAGTGAAACTCTGTCTTAAAAAGACAACAAAAAATTAAAAGCAAACAAATAAAACAAAGAACTGGATTCTAGCTCAGTGATAGAGCTCTTCTAGGTTTGATCCCCAATATAGGAGATGGGGGTGGTTAGAAAAGTGTAATGCTTTTCCAAAAATTTATGTTAAATATGTAAGTGGTATGCTGAATTACTGCCTTAGCAAAGTAAATATAGGTTCTTAGTTCTGAATATACTGCTTTTCCATGAAACTAACCGTATATAGTACATTGCCCTCAGTGTAGAGGAATATGTATTTGTATATGTGTGGGGAGTGGGTATATATGTTTAAGTACATGGATAGTATTTATGGAAAAAATCATAGAATAAAATATCAATAGGTTTTATTATTGATAATGTTAGTCACCATTCTTAATATAGGATAATTTTTTGTTTCTTATGTGTTTGTTGTATGTTTGGATACTAAAAATACTAATACTGTGAAAGTGATTTTTTTTTGTTTTGTGGTTCTGGGAATTGAACCCAGGACCTCACACCTGCTAGGTGAATTCTCTAACACTGAGCTACATTCTCACCTCTTTTTAAAATGTTTTACTTTTAGAAATGGCCTTGCTAAATTGTCAGGGCTGGCTTAAAATATGGAATCCTCCTGCCTCAGGGTCCAGATAGCTGGGATTTTAGGCATGTGCAACCACACTCATCTTAAAGTGAATTTTAGGCCTGGCAAGCACGAGATCATGAGTTCAATCCTTGGTACCAAATAAATAAATAAATAAATAAAAATAAAGTGAATTTTACTATACTTTAACATACACTTATTTTGCTTATCTTATAAAAACATTTTGGAACTAATATTAACTTTGAGATTGCAAAATAGAGTCAAATGACATTGTTAACTTGTGTGGAACTCCCATCCTTTGACTTTTATTTGTAATGTATACTATCTATTTATGATTTTATACCTTTTATTTCCTTTTTTTGTGTGTGTGTGCCTGTGTCCTTTTCATTTTCTTGATTAGGACCATCCGTTGTTCGTTATCATCTGCCCAAGATGTTGTTATTGTGGCGAAATGTTTTCCCTCGTTCTTTAAAGGAATTAGAGGCTGAGAAGGCTCGAGGGGATTCTTTTACCTGGCAGGTAACTTTGGAAGGTCGTGCTGGAGCTTTATGTGGTAAGAACTAAAAGGCTTGTACTTTCAGAGTATTATATTCTAAAATATTTGTGAAGTAAAATCATTAGTTTAATTTTCTATTTTAGTATATAATGTTAAATTCATAAACTTCTAGATTTAGAAAATATTTTATAAATAACCAGCTCTAGCAAACTGTCATCATTGTTACTACTCAGTTATTGGTATTTTGTAATAAAAATGAAACCAAGACTCTGAAGTACTCAGAATTAGTAGTAAGATAGCAGCTAGAACCCAGGTCTCTTTATTACTAGTCCTGGAGTCTTAGAATCTGTCCAAAAAACACCAAATCACAAAGTAAAAAAAAAAGCCCAGTGAGTATCTAAAGAAAAATACTAGTCTTTGCATAATGGAAAAGTGGCTGTTTTTTTCTCATTGTTATCAAATCTGTAACTTGATGCATTTTTCAGGCATGAGCATTACAAAAGTGTTAGATATAGTTTTTGTCTAGGCCTCAGAAACTCAAAGGGAAGGCTCCAGTTTTCATTTGGGAAATAGAATTATACTGGATATCCTGGTTCTTTGTGGTTTATCTTAGGGTGAAATATACTTTTCCCAACTGAGAGAGATATTTGTTTAACTTTAAGGATGCAGCGCAGGGTGTCAGTTTTCCTCCTACATATCTGAGAGGTATTTTAGTCTTAACCTCTAAAGGCTAGTAAAGTTACTCCTTCTCATTGGACCATTTGATTCACTCCTGGTTCTGTCCAGACCTGCCTTCTTTATGGTCATCTGAATTCCTAAGGGAGTTTTGCCTTCCCTCTCTCCATCTCTGCTGTCCATCTTTTCTTTGTTTTTTCTAATAAGTTTTCTATAGTTGTTGCTGGATTTTCTTTTGGCTTGACATGGTTTCAGAACCTTGTATTTTATAATAAAGACTTAGATGCTTTTTTCTTTTTATAAGTTTAATAACTCACAAAAGCTGCTCTAAATCTTTCCTTTTAAATTTTTTATCTAGCTATGAGAAGTTTTGTTGCACATTGTCCTGAGCTCCTAACTGAAGATGTGATTAGAAAATTAATGACCCCTATTGAATGTGCTATGACTATGATGTCACAGTAAGTAAACACTTATGACAGCACTCTGTTTCATATGTTAATAAACATTTAGGTAATTCTCAGTCATATTTTACTTTCTTTTAGAGTCATACAGGAAATATCTAAAACTTAATTTTTGTAAAATGACTTTAAAAATTGAAACAGTGAGCTAGGTATGGTGACACATGCCTGTAATCCCAGCACTTGCTAAGGCTGAGGCAGGATTGCAAGTTTGAGTTCTACCATGGCAATTTAATGAAACTATAAAATAAAGAGCTGGGGATGTAACTCAGTGAAAAGGCCATTAGTTCTACTCCCAGTACTGCATTAAAAAAATTGTATTAATGATGTATAATTTTATTTTGTAGTGGTTTTACTGCTAATAGTAAAGATCATGAAATAAATTAAGTGACAATGTGATCCATATGACAGTATTTATACTTGTTAAAGGTTTGTAAGTAATGTTCATTCTTGTAAGCTACACCCAGCTGTACTTTGATATTTTAGCATTCCATCTGTAATTAAAGCTTATGGAGCTCATCTGAAAGCTAGTGCTGCAATGGTCCGTTTGAGACTTTATGATATCTTGGCTTTGTTACCTCCAAAAACTTATGAAGGTAAGTACCTGATAAAAATTCCTCAATATGTCTGTCTTCGTTACTTTTTCATTGCTGGGACAATTTAGCTCATAGTTTGTAGAGGTTTCAATCCATAATTTGCTGGCTACAAGGCAGGGTGACATGTGGTAGAGGAGCAGCTGTTCATGGTGGCAGAAGACAGCAAAATCAACAAGAGAGAAGAGGGAGAGGACAAGTCTTTCTGTCCCTTGTATTGTATGCAGGCTACTCACCCTAGGGCAAATGTAGCACTCTCACCCTTAATCCCAGCATTCTACTATTAAATCAGTGACACACTTTAGATTTAGTTGTCTCCAAAAAGCACCATTTAAAACTACATGAGGCTTTGGGGGAACATCTAAACACAAACCATAACAATACATTTCCAGTTCCTCACAGTATCAAAGAGTTCTGACCAGGTCTCTCCAACTAACTTATTATACAAAGAAAGACTACCATTTTACTTTTCTTTATCTAGTTGCTTATACTTACTGAGTTCTCACTGTGTTCCAGATTCTATCCTAAGCCTCTGTTTTATAGATGAAGAGTCTCTGATAGAGAGAGGTAATTTGCCCAAGTCTTACAGCTCAGTAAGTGGCAGAGGTTGAATTCAAACCAGATAGTTTATCTTCAATATCTGTATTTTTTATTACCATTCTAAACAGCTTCATATATATTATAATGTAGCCATTAACATAAGGGTCTGAAGGGAAAATAGTTATGTACTTTGTTGAAATCAAATATTATATAAAATGTTAATATTAAAATCAGCCATTAATTTCCTTCCTTTCATACAGCTATGCTTAAGATTTTAGGTATGCTCTAGTTCAGTAATTTACACATTATTGGGCAATGAGCATTAAGTAATAATCACATCACATTTAATATATTTAAAATAAAGGATCTATCTTCTATTTAAGTTCATACAGATTTTGAAGGGCTAGGGGTTCATCTCAGTGGTGAAGCACCTGGCAAGCCTGAGATCCTGATTTTGATTCCTGGTAACCCTCTCCCCCACAAAATAACATGCAGATTTTAAAAAAAGGAAATAGGGATTTTTATTCCTGCTGAACATAGTTATTACTCCCTATGGACAATGATTATAATTTTCATAAAAATTATTAACTTTAATCTGATCTAGGATTGTTTTTTTAGGATCTTTCAATGCACTTCTTAGAGAACTGGTAGCAGAATTCACTTTGACTGACAACTCAGCCAACACAACTACCTCCCTTCTCCGGTCCCTCTGTCATTATGATGATAGCGTTCTTCTTGGTTCCTGGCTTCAAGAAACTGATCATAAATCAATTGAAGACCAGGTAGTAAACCATACAAGAAAATAGAACACTAGCTTTATCTAAAACAATGGTAAATGTTGTTATGTAAGAATAAAATATTGTAGACTAAGCTTTAATTTTAGATGCTGATAGCATCTTGGATATAGAAAAATGGTGAAAAAAAGTAAACTGGTTAGAACTTGGCAAAATGTATTTATTCACTGTTCTTTGTATTTAGATATCTTGTGGTGTGGCAAAAATCAGCTACAACTGGCTTTTTTTTGGTCTTGTTTTATGAGGTTGGCAAAGATTTAGTAGGTTAGGGATTAGAAACTTTTACCCACTGAATACATATTTTATGTACTTTTTAAAGACATTAAAATAATTTTTGTGAGCTTAATTATGGCTAATATTATTTTGCTCACATTAATGTGGGGTTATAAAAATGTTGTTGGTGAACAAGACTGTTACTAAATTCCTGTATTACTTGTAATTTTTTTTTTAATTGGTCAAATCATTTTTTTATATGTTTTAAAATTTTTCATGTCTAGTCATTCTTTTTTCATTGCCTTTATCTTCTGTTCTGTTTTTCATATCCAAAATTTAGTAAGTGACTTTCCTAAAGAAGATTTTGAATAATTTTATGTAATTCCTTTGTAGCTCCAGCCTAACAGTGCATCTGGAAGTGGGGCTCTGGAGCATGACCCTTCCTCCATTTACCTACGAATACCTGCTGGAGAAGCTGTACCCGGTCCTCTCCCTCTTGGAGTCTCAGTCATTGATGCTTCTGTGGCTCTTTTTGGTGTAGTGTTTCCTCATGTTTCTTACAAACACCGGTTAGTATTGTTAATCAGGTGATTTTAGTTAAATATAAGTTATATTCCACTCTATGTAATGCTGTAATATAAATTAAATGTAAATTATATTCCACTCTACGTAATGCTGTAATAAAATGAGTTTTAATATTTAAACAAAAATCTCATATTTTACTAACATAAGTAGCATGTACATGATAAACTGTATGCAGATTTCACATAATTTGTGACTGGTTTTAAGATTTGGCTCCATGTACTAGCAACTGGTGTCTGTTGTACTCTGTACTATGTCTTGTACAACAAAATTTTCGTTATAGTTTGACAGTTCATAAGTAGGTTTGACTGTGTGTTTAATTAGAGTTGTTGGTTGTGTTTTTTGTTACTGAAGAAATAAGTGGATGAAAAGTCAATTTTAAAAGCATTTGTCTATGAGATCATTCAGGTATGGCATTTGGAGAAACTGAGATAAACTGGTTCATTTGTGTAACTGCATTTTAGTTTGCTATATTTTATATCTGCAGTCATCATCCCTAACTTTAGTATTAACTTTAGTAGTCAGTTCATATGTTTTATGACTTATCAAAAATGTAACTAAAATTAAATTAATGTAAGAACTTTATAGATAATTTAGAAGCTTTATAAGATATAACTTAAGTATGTTCTGTTTGTATACAAGAGATACTATAGCTTTAATATGTGGGTTATGTGATTAATTTTAGTTTGCTATTCATACTAACAGCCTAAAAGTGAAATTTATTCAAATTACTTGAAGAATATTTAGTTGCCACATGAGTGTTAAAAGAACATTAAAGGTGAAAAAAATCTTTTAAAAGCTAAGCATGGTGGTACATGCCTATAATCCTAGCACTCAGGCATCTGAGGAGTGTCATGAGTATAGGGCCAGGCTGAACTCCAGTTCTTGGATTCTACGCAGGTGCTGTCACACCCAGCATCCCAAGTATAGTAGCCTTAACGTAAAGAGATCTAATTGGAATTTTTGCAGAAGGCTCATTATTTCTTCCTATGAGTTTCTGAAAAAAAATCCTTTTGTGTGAAACTTGTGGCATACTATAAGTTGAGTTTAAATTCTTATAGTGACCTTTGAGAGATTTTAGTTTCCACTTTAAGTAATGGTTATCTTAATGAAGTACTGTATCTACTTTCCCTGAATACATTTGCTTTACTAACTGTTCCTTTTAGAATAGTCTCAGTCCTATCAGAATAGTCTAAAGTACCATATTTTTTTTTGTAAACCCTCTTTCTTGTTGAAAATTTGAAATAGTATAAAAATCAATTCACTTTTAGTTTTTTGTATTTAAAAAAAATGACCAAAGATAAAATCTTTTTTGAAATCTCCCAATAGCTTTGGAGGTTAGGATATAAGGTACTATTCTCTTCTATGTAAGAGTATTTTTTAAAAAAGAAAATAGACCATACTTTTTTTTTTTTGTACCAGAGATCAAACTCACGACCTCCAGCTTGCCAAGCTGTATGCCGCTGAGCTAAATCCCTAGCCCCTAGACCATACTTTTTAAATATTTAACTTAAAAGTCCTCCACAGAGCTACATAATGATTGTTACTATGTTCAAGAAACTGTGAGAGGTTTTATGTTAGTCAGCTTTCTGTAACTGTAGCATATAACTGAGATAACTAACTTTCAAAAAGTTTCCTTTGACTTACACTTCTGGAGATTCTGGTTCATGATTGATTTTGGTCCTGTGTTGAGGCAAGCACATCGTGGCTAGAGCATGTGGAAGAACAAAACTGCTTATCTTGTGGTTGAGAAGCAAAAAAGACGGAGAGAGGATTCCAGGGTCCTGCTATTCTCTACAAGGGCAGATCCCCAACCATCTAAACTGCTTCTAAACAGGTCCACCCTGGGATCAAGCCCTTAACACATGGGATGGGTGGAATTAAGAGGCAAACTATAGCATACTTACTAAGTGTCAGGTACCTTGTTGGATGTTGATGTTAATGATAAAGACCACTGCAGTTATTACCTAATTTTGCTAATCAAAACTTAATATTCAGTCTTCTTTGTTTTATTGAATAGCTACCTGATTATGTATTAATTTAGAATAAGGAGCTCTAGTTTGAACTAGCTATGAAATGAAATAGAAAAGAGACAGCATGCAGTATTATTTTCTGAACATTACTTTGTACTGTTACTGATTTTTGAGGCATATTTGAATAAAAATATCACTAATACGATATTTTATCTTGTTCTTGTAGATTGCAAATGTTAGATCACTTTGCTGAGTGTGTTAAACAAGCCAAAGGTGTCCGCCAGCAGGCTGTGCAGCTTAATATATTTACTGCTGTTCTAAGTGCTCTGAAGGTATTTACTTCTAAAACATAAAAAATATTCTGAAATAAGACAGCCGAGCATAGTAGTGCACGCCTGTACTACCTGCACTTGAGAGGCTGAAGCAGGAGGATCACTGTGAGTTGGAAGCCAGCCTGGGCTACAGAAGCAAGTTCAAGGCTGGCCTGTACTTAGTGAGACTCTGTCTTGAAAAAAAAAAAAAGTTGATGCATTTAACAGACCAAACATCTCAAGATTATTACAATGTTTATACGTTTATATGCACTTGATAACTGTGCATTTATTTTAGCTTAATAAAGTTTTTAGAAATCTTATTTTGAGTTCTTTGTAATTAAATTAGCATTTTATATAAGTTCCTATTTCAATTTGAACCTCAAATTTCACAATGCCAGTAAGTTCTTTTGGAATTTCCTGAGATGTCTGATTAATCAAATATGATTTTCTACTGAAGGTTGGCTAACAAAGCTTAAGTTTGATTAGTGATTTAGAGACGCTGTGTATATAATTTAAAGACTGTTGGATGTAGAGAGTGTTTTCAGATTTAACTACTCATTAGGTATGTGTGTAGTGCAATTTGTTTAACTCTTTGTTTTCTGAGACAGGGTCTCACTGTGTAGTATAGGTTGGCCTTGAATTCACTGTATATCCCAGGCTGTAGCTCAGACTGCAGTGATCCTCCTACCCCAGCCTCCTAGGTACTGAGATAGGGGTGCACCTTGACACCCAGCTCCCTTAACCTTGTTTGCACTGAGTTTCTATACAATGAAGTAGAATAACAGTTTGGCTACCTCAGATTTAATGCAGCCTTTCATAATAGATGTGAAAGCTTTTTATATTATGTAGCACTAAGCATATTATAGGATATTGCTTTAAAATAAAATGGTAGCCTATTCAAGTGTTTAAGTGAGCACATCTTAAGTCTTGTTTTGCAGCTATTAGGGAAAAGAATATAGGCACTGGTTACAGAGATAAAGGTTTATACTATTTAAATAACCATTAGTATATGTTCTGTTTAGAAAACATCAGCTAATACTGATACCTGAATTTTTTTCTTTTTAAAAATTAGGTAACTAGGAATGATACACACCTAAAATCCTAGCACTCAAGGGGCTAAAGTAAGATTGCTGTGAATTCAAGACCATTCTGAACTACATAGTGAGATTCTGTCTCAAAAAAAAAAAAAAAAAAAAAAGTGTGGTCCTGATCTTCCTTAGTGGTTGAAAGAATAGTGAGCAGTAGCTATTAATGTACAGGTTATGCCTTTTTCATTGACATGCTAATACCTCTACTACAGTTATTATCCCATAGCACTATGACTTAGATATTTGGTGTCAAGTGAATTAAATTAAATTCTATAATAGTAAATATAAGTAGAACAGATATATTAGTATTTAATATGATATACAAACTGTCGACATCCAATTACTGGTTATTTTTACTAAATGTGTTTTTACATATATATTGATTATTCTCTTAAATCATAATTTTGAGAGCTGAGTGGGGTGGCACACACATGTAATCCCAGCACTCAGGATTTGAGGCAGGAAAATAATGAATCTTAGATCAGCCTAGGCTACATGGTGAGTTTAGGGCCAGCCTGGACTACATAGTGAGACCTGTCTAAAAAAAAAAAGAAGAAGAAAAAAACAAAAAAGATAATTGAGGCTTTTCTTTCCTTAAAGTTTGAATTATTTATCATGTTTTGAAGTCATATTTAGGAAATAGGATTACTGTTGCTTTAACAGACACTGATTGTAGACATTGTATTATACGTGCAAAAATTGGCTGAAGAATATAAAGTGCATAGGGCTCAGGATTTAGCTCAGTGCCTCAAGTGCCTGCCTGTTAAGCACAAGGTCATGAGTTCGATCCCCAGTACAAAAAAAAAGAAAAAAAGAAAAAATAAAGTACAACGATTGCAGCAATTTTTTTCTTTTTATTTAACATGAATAGTCATCATAGTTATTTTTTTTTAAATTGATGTAGGGATTAGCTGAAAACAAAAGTACTTTAGGACCTGAGGAAGTTCGGAAATCGGCTCTGACCTTAGTTATGGGAGCTCTTGACAACCCAAACCCCATTCTTCGATGTGCAGCAGGGGAAGCTCTTGGAAGAATGGCTCAAGTGGTGGGAGAAGCAACTTTTATTGCTAGAATGGCCCAATACAGCTTTGACAAGTAAGTAGGGCTCTTCAATAACAAGTAAGTTTCTCAACTAGGCAAAGATATCTCTCAATAATCCATAATTGTTATCTGGACCATTCATGGCATTGACAATATTTTGTGTTTTTCCATAACCATCTCAAATTTTCAATCTAATAATTGATTTAACTCTGGAATCTTGGAATGGTATAATATGGTAGGTACTTTAAGTGTGGGCAGGATTTCTTATGCAGCTCTTGGAATCAATATTGTTAGTCAGATTTCTTAGTTATGTGTTCCCATTTAAGAATAAATAAGGAGCCGGGGATTAAGCTCAGCGGCATAAGCACCTGCCTTACAAACATGCAGTCTGAGTTTGATCCCGGCACCAAAAATAAATAAATAAATAAATAAATAAATAAATAAATAGTGTGGTGCGCATCAAATTTTAAAGACGTTAAATTGAAAAAAATATACAAAATACCAATTTATTATATTGATTACATCATATTTTAATATTTTGTTAAAATTAATTTTACCTATTTATTTTTTCTCTTCTGTAATGTGGTAACTAGAATGTTTCAAATTATGTTTGCAACTTAATATTATGATCCGAGTAAACATCTATGTCCTACATTATGATTATGTGGTGGTTATGTACAATTATCAAAATTCATTATATACTTTAATACACACTTAATCAGATGGCTTATTTTAGAGAATTTTGCATGTAAATACATCTCGATACAGCTTATCTAAAAATTAACATGTGGCTTTTTATTTTTTAATTTATTAAAAATTATTTCACAGAGAAAAAAGTTTGACCCATTTTATAGGGCCTCAAATCATAATTATACAGATTCGGAGATACAGTTCAGTGGTAGAGACTGCCTAAGATGTACAAGGTCCTCTTGGGTTGCTTCCAGCATGCAAGAAGAAAAAGAAATTACAGGGAATTTCTTAAGTGAGCTACAAAATATTTTATTTGATTTTGTGAATACAGATTTGTGTGTGTGTGTGTGCATGCACATGTGTGCGATATATGGGGATTTAACCCAGTTCTAGTTCCTTGTACATGTTAAGCACATGCTGTACCACTGAGCCATAGCTCCAAGCCCACAAACAACTTTTTGTTATATTTTCAACATTAATTATAGGAACCATTATTTTATTAAAAACTAACTATAGCTAGGCATGGTGGCACATTCCTGTAATCCCAACACTTGGGAATCTGGGACAAGAAGATTCAGAGTTCATGGACCACCTAGGCTACATAGTGACAGTTGTCTCAAGCAAAAAACAAGCAAACAAAGACAGTTATAAAAATTAATTTCAGGGCCAGGTATATAGCTTAGCACACAAGTGCTATCTGGCAAGTGCAAGATCCTGAGTTCGATTCCTGGTACCAAAAAATAAAACAAAATAAATTTCAAATGACTCTTGGGTTTTCAAAGAATAAGTTTTAACTATGAAGGTTTTGGAGTTTTCTAAAATTACAGTAGACTTTATTTAACTATTTTATGTGAAATATGTGACTTTAAAAAACGTTTACTTTATTTTTTTATTATATAGCATAAGGGATTATGGCTATTAGCCAGCTGTTTTAAGTTGAAACTCTTGTTAGGGAATGGAAAAAGAAGTATTGTGATTATAATATTTTCTGATTTCTAGAATATTTTTCCTTTTTTGTGTGACTCATGAGCTTATTATTACTAGAGGAAAATAGAGAAATCAGTCCCTGAAGCAGCCTTTTTTTTCAGGTTGAAATCAGCTCGAGATGTTGTATCTAGGACTGGTCATTCATTGGCTCTTGGTTGTTTGCATCGTTATGTTGGTGGTATAGGCTCAGGACAACATCTGAAGACCAGTGTCAGCATCTTATTAGCTCTTGCACAAGATGGAACATCCCCTGAAGTTCAGGTATAGTAGTATTTTTTTCCTTTTATCTGATACTGGCAATTGAATCTGAGGCTTTCTCACTGAACTATATGCCCAACCCTCATTTTTAAGGGAGAGTTTCCAGAAGTCACTAGGTTGCCCAGGTAGGGGTCAAGCTTATGTTCCTTCTGCCACAGTCTCCCAGAGTGCTGAGATTACAGGTGTACATCATCATACCCAGATTATTACAAACTTTAAAGTAGTATTTTTAGGGAGATTATTTACTCTATTAAATAATGATACCTCTGGTAAGTTAGGAAAGATATATTACAGTATGTTCTCTCCCCATTATTTTGTTTTACAAATCTTATTTGTTAAAGTATATAGCAAGATTTTGGTTTTCAATGTAAAGTCTGCCTTATTCTGAAAATTCAACCCATTCACGTACTCTTTGAAACATAGTTTATTATTTATTACTTGTTTCTCCTTTTGTGCACTATTTTTTATTAGATTGATTTTTTGTTTTTGTTTTCTCTAATTTTGGTCCTTCCTCTCTTTCTTCCTCTGTTACAGTGATGGCAATCATTTAGAGTTTTCAGTGGTATAAACAGCCAGCTGTGGCACATGCCATAGGTTTGCCACCACTGCTCTGACATAACAGAGCATTGATTGAATCTTCCAGTTTACTCCTTAAATTTTGGGTTTTGTTTCTTGAACATTTTATATATACACAAATATGTATAAGGGACAGGATCCAGAGCATTTGTGCAAATAGCTGGCAATCTTGATTTGCCAATTCACTGTGATACACCTGAGCAAAAATACTGAGCATATTTGCATGTAACATTTCAGTATACTCTCAATTATTTCTCACAACTAAAATAAAGTTCTGTTTTATCCTAGACCTGGTCTCTTCATTCTCTTGCTTTGATAGTGGATTCTAGTGGGCCAATGTATCGTGGATATGTAGAACCAACATTATCTTTAGTCCTTACCTTGCTGTTGACAGTTCCACCTTCACATACAGAAGTTCATCAATGTTTGGGTAGATGCTTGGGAGCTATAATAACTACTGTTGGCCCTGAACTGCAAGGTGAGTAAATTTGTCTTAAAGAAAGTGACAGTATTTTTTGAAGTATTGCTCAGAGAAAGACATGTTCAAATGAATTTTTTTCTTGAGTCTCATGAAAATGAAGGTAAAAATGAAGTTGTTTTGCTCTGGAGTGGACTTTTGAATGTGGACTTTCATTTGACTTTTAACTCTGATGAACAGGAGCACAGTTTGAAAAATCATTGCCATAAAATAAGTAAGACTACCTTATTTTTCTGTGAGGAAGTGAGCTCATAGGAAATAAGCTGTCTAGGGTTGCTCAACTTGTGAGTAACACTTAATGCTATGTTCTTACCACCCCAGAACAATTCGTTAAACACTTAAGTCAGTGAATTATTGTGAATATATCCACTATTATGTATCACTATTAATTATTGTGAATGTATCCATGTATTAACACTTTTCCTCGCTTTCATTTAGTAAATGCTGAGTAATTTTTTATTTGTGTTGATCTCATTTAATTCTTACAACAATTCAGAGATGCTGTAGATAGTATCTTCATTTTACAGATGAAACAATCTTTATTTTACAGATGAAACAGGTTGAAAGAGGATGCAAAATTTTCCAAGGCCACATACACACACACACACGCACATACATTTCTTTGGTGTTGTGTAAAATTGTTCTACAGTAGAAAAATTTCAGTCTCATATTTGGCAATTAAATAATCATATAAATAGCATATCACATTATCATATGCTTTTCCTAATTATTTTTGTAAAAATAGTCATTATTTCTAGGAAAATGGGTTTTAAAATTATTATATAATAAAGGTTAGTATTGGTTGAACAGAGAACCAGAGAATGAGCAGCTTCTGGTGCTTGAAATAAAACAATGATAGTTGCAAAAGGTAGTAAGTATAAATATAGTTAAACTTAAGAGTGATGCATTACTGTCATCCAAAGATAGTTGTATTTTTAAATCATTTCTATAGAGTTTTTGTTTTCGAAACAAATAATAATTACAAGGAGGAGTTATATGGAAGATAATCATTTTAGCAATGTTTTTGTAATACCAATAAAATCTTTGTATTTTACCTTTTTTTTTTCTTTTTCTTTTGCTATTAGGGAATGGAGCAACAATTTCTACAATTCGTTCATCTTGTTTGGTGGGTTGTGCTATCACCCAGGACCATTCAGATTCTCTTGTTCAGGCGGCTGCTATATCTTGCCTTCAACAACTTCATATGTTTGCACCTCGACATGTCAATCTCTCTAGTCTTGTTCCTAGCCTTTGTGTAAGTATAAAGGTGTTTCCTTTATTGATTTGTTTTGGGACTGACCACATTTCTTTCTTAAAAGATCAGATTGAACCAAAACAAAACATACAAGAGTTCTGCATTGTGAATTCTAAAGTTTCACCTTCAACAGTCATTTTGTGACTGTTTTATTCACTTTTTTGTCTTTTAAGAATGCTGAATCATTTATTTCTCAGCTGAGAATATGTCACATGCAGTCTTTCCTTCTCAGAATTTCCTTTTCTTAAATAAAAAGATTTATTTGAAGGTAGAAGAAAGTGGGAAGAGAGACATGGCAGACAGCTGGTCTGGGTGAGAAGGGAGTATCTGAAAGTGAAATACTCATGGATTTCTTGTCTGCATCTGCTTTTATTGAGTTCCTTGTTCCATGTAGGCTTCTTGGAGTCTGACTAGCTGTGTTTTGTTTTTCATATTCAGCACTTTTATGAAGAAGCGTGCATTTTCTCATGGGCT
This sequence comes from Hydrochoerus hydrochaeris, assembly GCA_004027455.1. NCBI lineage: Eukaryota > Metazoa > Chordata > Mammalia > Rodentia > Hydrochaeridae > Hydrochoerus > Hydrochoerus hydrochaeris. Next base: position 38,912 of record PVLA01007367.1, on the reverse strand, counting down.
TAACTTGAGAGTTTCAGTTGTTAGAAAGTAGAGGAAGGCTAACTAAAACCTTTTAGGCTTCCTTCCTCTCTTAATCTTTAGCAGAAACATGCCTCCAAAAAAGAGGAAAGTACAGGGTGACAGGACAGGGTTGGAATAAAAGATCAGCAAAAAGGAAGTTTTCTTCTCAGCAGCAGAGGATAACCAGAGAGGAAACTGAAGCAGTACAGGCTTGACATTCTCTCTAGAGCGTAGCTAGGGGTCAGGCCAGACTATCGCAGCAAAACCTGTCCTCCATGTCTTAAGAATGGCTGCTGATAGATTAAAAAAAAAAATGGCTGCTGACACTAATTCTCTTTTAACTGGCAGTTGGAGTCCGTGACTCATTAATAGGCATTTATATTTTTTAGATATGAAGTAGATTTTATCAAAAAGAATCCATTTTACAAATATACATTTTGGGGTTAGTATCAGTGTCCACTAGGGGGTGCTCTGACATGTGTTTTCCTGCCACTGAAGCAGGAGCTGAGTTGCTCTTCTCCCTAGCCATTTGTGAGTATAAAGTTTGATTTATTTTAGGACCCAATGCTTTTCTTTCTTAAAAGATCAAATTGGACCAAAAAAAAAATACAAGTGTTCTGCATTGTGAATTCTAGAGTTTCAGCTTCAACAGTCACCCACCACGGGACATATGGGACCAATTGTGTGAACTTGACCACGGCTAGCCAGATCTTACAGCTAGTTACTAACTATCCAAAGACTGCCTTTTTGATGTTTGTCCTTCGAGTCCTCACAGAAGTTGTGTTTGGTGAGTGGGCACTGATGCTGTGCTGTCCGACAAGCCCACTGGAATCCTTAAAACTCAGCCCAATAAAAAAAATTAGAAAAAGTTTTCCCTACCCAACCAATCAATGTACTAGTTAAAGTAATATCTCGGGAGGGATGCATGCCATGCCATGCATTGCTCTGCTGGGACATGCAGCTCCCAGCAATTTTTTTTTTTTTTTTTTTAGCAGAATGTATTTATTGAGAAAGAAAGCTTCTGTCTGAAGAGACAGAAGGGGTCCCGAGCAGGTTGCCCACTCCCAGCAATATTAAACCCAGCATCAGTAAAGAACTAAAGAAGCAGAGTTTAAAATAAAAGATAATTTATTTCAGGTGGGGGAAAGAAGAAAGAGAAAAATGGCAGACAGCTACTCTGAATGAGTAGGGAGTATTCAAAAGTGAAATAATCAGTATTTTATTTCTTTACCTTTGACCCATAACTTCTAACAATCTTTTGCTGTCATTGAAATCACCAGTTTATTCAACAGATACTTACAGATAAGCTGTTAGATGTCAGGTAGTATGCACAGTACTAGAGTGAGGTAAGAACAAGTCTTTTGTCATAACAAAGTGTTTAGTTTGCAGGGAAAATGGACAAGAAGAGCTATTTACAAATGATGTAAGAGGTAGAAAAAGCTATAGGAGCGTATAAGACAGCATATAATTAATATAGGGCCCATGATGATCTAGGCATTCAAAAATGGTTTTCCTGATAGAATGATATTTCAGGTATAACTTGCGTATTTTTTTTTTCCTTTTGGTACCAGGGATCAAATTCACAACCTTGTGCTTGCCAGCCAGGTGCTTACACTGCTGAGCTAAATCTCTGGCACCTAAGTTGCGGTATTAACAGGTGTTAGTTTGCAGAACAGCACGGAATTGGAGTAGACAACATTTATGTTTATAGTCTGAGGGGAAAACATGTAAAAGGACTCCAAATGAGAAGGAGTGTGATACATTTAAGGAACCAACTAATCAATGTGGTGGAGGATGAGAGAGAAGAGAGCAATATATTGCAGGGTATAAGATGAAGTTGGATAGTTAGCTAAAGCTTTCTAATTTTATGGTATTTGAAAAAAAATTTTAATGCCTTTAATTTTAGGAATAAAGGCTGGGGATTTAGCTCAGCTGCATAAGTGCCTGCCTTGCAAGCATGCGGTCGTCAGTTTGTTCCCTGGTACCGATTTAAAAAAAAAAAGGAATAAAAATAATCGTAAGATTTTGTTGATAAAAATCCATCAAGTTTTCTTGTTTCAGTTATATTTTATTTTTCCTAATTTGGTATAAGCTTTGTGATCTGTGATTTCTATGCAGTTATTTCTTGAGTTACAAGCATTAATGTTAATAGTGTAAAAATACATTATAACTGTGAAAGGGTGATGTTTTCCTCTACTCCCATCATTATGGCTGGAATTCTTTGTAAACTATATTACTTCATGGCTTGAAAAGTAAAATGTGGAATGTAATTTAATGTTTTCTTTATAAGTGAAATTTATAATAATAGTGATAATATCTAATATTTCTTGAGCTATCACCATATTTTTTCTATATTCCGGTGACGAATTGCTATTCTCATTTTACGTTTGAGCACATCAGTGTACAGAGAGTATGTCACATACCTAAGGCACACAGGGACAAGTAAACAGTGAGTGGCAAGATTCAAATGCAGCCTGGCATTGAGCCTGATTTTGTTTGTGTTTTGAGATGGAGTCTCACTGTGTACTTCTGGCTGATCCTGAACTCACTGTGGAGCTCAGGCTAGCATTGAACTCATGATGATCCTCCTGCTTCAGGCTCCCAAGTGCTAGGATTACAGGCAGATGCCACCATGCCTGTCTGAGCCTGAGTGAACTATTTTTGCTATACTACTTTTTAAGTTTTACTTTGTCTTTTAGAATGTACTGTGTTGATCCTTTCATGGACATGTCAGATGAAAAAAAATAAAAGTTCTATAAGAAAAGGTCCCATTTTATAATTCTTTCCAGATGTTTCTGTTTGTTTCATTTTGTTTTTTCATTTTAATATACAGACTTCAGTAGGACCATGTGTAAAACAAGATGTACAAAAGATACTTTTGTATTTTCTTCTAACTATTTGCTAAGTCTTAGTGCATAGATCTTGGCACAGTTATTTTGCCTATAAAAGTTTTTTTTAATCTTACTGGTATTATTTTGCTTAAATTTCATTATTGAGTATATTTTAAACAATGAGGGTAAATGAGGAGCCCAAGTAAAGCATTCATTTTCATTAGGCAAGCAAGATTAAAGAATTAATGCTTAAAAGTTGCTTGGAATTGTTATGTTTTACAGGTTCATTTATGTAGCTCCCATTTGTTACTTCGACGAGCAGCTGTGGCATGTCTCCGCCAGCTTGCACAGCGAGAAGCAGCTGAAGTATGTGAATATGCCATGAGCCTGGCAAAAAATGCAGGGGACAAAGAGAGCGGTGGTGGCAGTAAGTTCTTTCATTGGTCAATATTCCTTTTGGTTTAAATACTTTCACATTGCTGGGGATTTAGCTCAGAGGCAAAAGTGCCTGCCTGGCAAGTGCAAGGTCATGAGTCTTACTATGCAGTCCAGTTTGGCCTTGAACTCACTTTGTAGCCTAGGCTAGCCTCAAACTCCCAGTGGTCCTCCTGCCTCAGCCTCCTCAGTGAGGAGGTATGTGCCAGCACATCCAGCTGATCATAATTAATTACATGTATAGGTAGCTGATTTTGTTGCTATTGTGCATTCATTTGTAAGACTTATCTTTTACTTAATTATTATGTGTAACATACAACAAAATTCCACTGAAATGTGTTTGTAAAAATTACTTTTCAGATGTCAGTCCTTTTGCACCTGGGGTCAGCTCTCGAAGTGATATTCATTGCCGGCATCAAGGTGTTAACATAACAGAAACTGGTCTTGAGGGACTCCTTTTTGCAATGCTAGATCGTGAGACAGATAGAAAATTATGTTCTGATATTCATGACACCTTGGGCCATATGCTATCATCACTGGCAGTAGAAAAACTTTCTCATTGGCTAATGCTTTGTAAGGATGTCCTGGCAGCATCTAGTGGTATGTATTTATGTTCTTAAAATAATGAAAACTGTTTTACTTTGTTTGTTTATTTGTTTGTTTGTTTGTTTGTGACAGGGTCTTTCTGTGTAGAGCAGGCTGGCCTTGAACTCACTTATGTAACCCAGGCTGGCCTCCACCTCATGGTGATCCCTCTGCCCCAGCCTCCCAAGTGCTGGGATTACAGGTGTGTGCCACCACACCACGCAGCTGTTATACTTTTGATATATACATGTAAATATATAGATATGGAAATACACATTTATATAAGTTTGATTTTACATTTAAAAGTACTGGTAATGTTTCATCTTTATACAGTAAATCACTGTAAAAATATTAACATTAAATTATATAATAAACTAGTAGGCTTCCTATATATTTTGGAAAATGTATTTCAAAGTTTTTTGAAAGTTTAAACTATATTTTCATATCTAAAAATCCCAGGCTACTCTGTAGTACAATATAATATGTAAAACTATTGGAATAGGTAAATATAATTTACATGAAATTTATGCTGTCCTTTACTGATTTTTTATTGTTTTAAAGAAAACCTTGCCATTTCTGTTTTCCATAGAGTGAGAATTAATGCTATTTCTAAAGCATAACTTTCCTGAGAGATCCTATAATTTTCTCAATTTTTATTGTAGATATGAGTACCACGACTCCCTTAAGTAGTGGAAAAGATGAAGAATCTGAAAAGAAAGATGAAATGGATGATGACACCATGTTTACCACACTAGGCGAGGAAGATAAGTCAAAGCCCTTTGTGGCGCCTCGCTGGGCCACTCGCGTGTTTGCAGCTGACTGCCTGTGCCGAATCATCAATTTGTGTGAGAATGCAGACCAGGCTCACTTTGATCTTGCCATGGCGCGTTCTGCTAAACTACGAAACCCTAAAAGTAAATTTAAATCAGTACTTCTTTACCCCAAAATATTTTTATAGGTTTCAAGATATTTTAATGCTCTAATATGTTCTAGTTTATTATAAATCACCTTGTCTTTTACCTTAATTTCTGTTCCCTTTACATACTATCCATTTGTATTTGGAAGAAAAGTTGGAGAAGGTGATTCAAAGATATTTGTAAATAGAGAAAAAGATCTGTGTGTGTGTGTGTGTGTGTGTGTGTGTATATATATATATATATATATATAAATCATTTGCCATAAGAATGATAGCAATAACTTACATTTCTTTAGTACATTGTCTTACTTTTGGTAGTTTTTTGTAAAAGTAATGATAAAACTTTAAGGTATGTAAATAAAGTGAACTTCTGCAGTTTTCAGCCATTGAGATTGAAAATTCATGAATGCCATGACAAATAGCAAGCTCTCAGATTTCAGAAATCCTGTTAGGTATTTTTGAAAACATGAAAGTCATATTTTATTTTATTTTATTTTATTTTATTTTATTTATTTTATTTTATTTTAATAGTGGGGATCGAACTCGTGACCTTGTGCTTGCCAGGCAGGTGCTTATGCCACTGAGCTAAATCCCCAGCTCTCTTTTAAGCTTTTTATACCACATCCTCTGCATTAAATGTTACGAAAGTTAACAAAGAAATCATCAAAGACAATAAAGACCTTTGTTTTACAGTTAAGGAGACCCACAGAACCTGAGAGCATAATCTAGTGAGAGACTCCTTGTCTAGTACTCTCCATCACCCTGAAGACAAATTATATATGTATTGGCAAAACTGAAGTCTTACAAATTCAAAATGCCATTCCTGTTATTTTATTGTATATAAAAAGTAGCAGAACTTATAAATCAATTTTAAAACAGACAACTAAAGTAGTATACAGCATTCAAAATGTGAGTCTGAATAAAAGCTATTAGCAAAGCACAGCATGTCGCAAACACAGTGTCTTTTTCAGTTATTATTTAGCAAATATTTACTAAGTCCTTTGCTATATATTGTGGATATAAAAAGAAAGAATATAATCTTGCTATGTAGTTTAGGCTGACCTTGAACTCACTATGTAGCCCAGACTAACCTCAAACTTGTGGCAGTCCTCTTGACTCAGCCTTTTGAGTGCTGGGATGACAGACACATGTCACCATAGCTGGCATGGAATTGGGAAAAAAAGGCAGAGAAAGGTTTTTTGTGTAGAAGACACTGGCTTTATCAATTTTTCTATTGTTGCTGTAACAAGTGACAATGTATTTCCATTCAAAATGACACCAGTTTATTATCCTATAGCGCTTTAGGTAAAATGTCCAACATGTAACTGGGCTAGAATCAAGTTGTCAATTGCACTGTTTATGTCTGGAATTTTTATGGGCAATTAATTTTCTTTTCTTTCTTAAGTGACTTCACCCTTATTTCTAAGTGCATGGATTTCTTTTTTTTGATAAGGTCAGCTAAGGTTTTGTCAATTTTATGTAATCTTTCAACTAACCAACTCTTTGATTAATTGATTCTTTGTATTCTTAGTCTCTATTGCAGTAATTTCTGCTCTGATCTTTAGAATTTCCTCTCTCATACAAGCTTTAGGCTTGACTTGCTCTTCTTTTTTTCTAGAAGCTTGAGTTTCAACACTAAGTTTATTTGACTTGCTCTGTTTCTGATACTGGAATTCATCACTATAAATTTCCCTTGTAGGAGTGTTTTCATTGCATCCTGTAAGTTCTGGTATGTTTTATTGGCAATATCATGTATTTGTAGAAACTAATTTCTTCTTTAATTTCATCTGTGACCCATTGGCTGTTCAAGAGGGTGTTACTTGATTTCCATGTGTTTTTGAAGCTCTTGTGGATTCTTTTCCATTGATTTCAAATTTCATGCACTATGGTCTCATAATATGCATGGGATTATTTCAGTAACTTTGCATTTACTTAGGCATGTTCTGTGAACTAGTGAATGATCTGTTTTGTAGAATATCTCATGTGCAGCTGATAAACGTGTGTTTTCATGTTATGGGGTAGAACACTGTAGGCATCTACTAAGTCCATTAGTTCAAAAGTTTAGTTTTTTGTTGATTTTTTGATCTAATTTATCTGTGTATTTCTGATAGTGCAGTAGTGAGGGACCTATTGCAATTGTAGTTGTGCTTATTTTGATTTTTCATGTCTGTTAATATTTGTTTTAAATAGTTAGATGCACTGGTATTTGGTGCATATATATGATTGTTATTTTTTCCTCTGGGATTTTTCCATTTATAAGGATATAGTGACCTTTGTCTCTTTTCATCAGACTTGGCTTGAAATCCACTTTGTCTACAAATAGAATAGCTACCTCTGCTTTCTTCTGGGTTCTGTCACATGGAATATTGTTTTGTATCCTTTGACTTTTAGTCTGTGAGTTTCTTTTTTAATTAAATGTGTTTCTTATATGTAACGTATTGTTGGATCTTGCTTTTTGATCCATTCTGCCAATCTGCTGCATTTAATCGGTGAATTGAGACCATTTACATTTATGGTTATAACTGATATGTATTGACTTACCCTTGTCATGTTAGTTTACTATTGTTGGTTCTCCCCCCGCCCCCATTTAATTGCTTGCCTGGTAGATTTATTCTTTTGGGGTTCATAGAGTTTTAGTCCTTGTTAACTTTCTAGAATGTTCCTCAAATCATTTTGGAGTGCTGGTTTTGTGGTCATGAATTTCTTCAAGTGCTTTTTGTCATGGAAGTATCTTATTTTGCCATCAATTTTGAAAGATTATTTTGTGGGTACATGAATCTTGGTTGGAGGTTGTTTTCTTTTAGGCCTCAAAATACTTCAACCTCTCCTTGACTTGAGGGTTTCTATGAGAAGTCTGCTGTGATTCTGATAGGCCTTACTTTATAAATCATTTGTTCTTTTCTCTAACAGCATTTAATATTCTTCTTTTTTTTTTTGATCATGACTAATTGGAATTCTGTATGCCTCACTTAATATGTATGTGAGATTCTTTTCCCTGCTTGCAAAGTTTTCTGCCATTGCTTCTGTGAACAGGTTTTTTATGTTGTCTGCAGTGTCTTCTGCCTTTTCATTGACACCAACTAATCTTATGTTCTTCTTTGCATCATATAGCAACTGCTGATTGATTTTTTTTTTTTTTGGTAGTCACTTGCTATTGTTAAGAAATCTTTGTTTTCATGATTGCTATCCTGTCTTTTAGATCTGATAGTCTGTCCTCACAATGGCTTATTCTGCTGCCTATACTTTTAATGGAATTTTTGGTCTCCTGGATATCTGTTTGAATCTGTTTCATGGATTCTGTTTGTTTCCTGTGTTAAGCATTCATGATCTCTATCATTTTCCTAAGATCTTCTATTTTTTTTTGTTTTATGTGTATCTGCTTAGTGTCACTGAGCATGTCTTTCATTATGATCACCCTCTATGTAGTCATCTGACAAATTATTTCTGATTTTATTTTTTTCTAGTGCTTCATTCATCTGCTTTGTTACTTCCACTGTTTTCACTTCAGAGAATTGAGGTGGGTTCTTTCAAATTGTTCCACCTACTGTCTCCTGGGTTTGTCTCTGGTGAGCTAGAATTCTCTGCATCTTGCTTAAGTGTCTTCTCATTTTCGTTTTCTTTTTCTTTTCTTTTCTTTTCTTTTCTTTTCTTTTCTTTTTTTTAACTCCTACATCATCCTTGTAAATTGCTCATAGTAAGTAGCTTTATTGCTAGTATTTACAACCTTTACAAAATGACTACTTCTCAGAGATATCTTCTGGGTATAGCTGGCTTTTCGGTTTTGAGTCTGTTGCAAGATTCTACCTCTTTAATTTATTGAGAATGAGAAGCTGCTACCTGTTTGGCCTAGCCCCGACTTCTTTGACATTGACCTGTAGCATTTTTTATGACACTTAGACAATCTCAGACTTGGCATATCAGGAAGAACACTAATTAGAACAATTCTGTCACCTTGGTTAAAGTAGTTCAGTTAGCAATAACAATAGCCTGAAACACAGCCTAAAAAAATGACAAACTGTGGTAACTATTAATTTTCTGTGTGAACTAGATTTGGTTATATAAAAAATTATGTACATTAACCATACCCTCAGGAGAGAAGATTTAAATGGGATGGGGGAAGAAAATAGAGAAACAGAAGAGGAAGAGATTAGATACAAGGTTAGAAGATTACTGAAACTGGGAAATTGTTGAAGAAGAGTGGGAGGGAAAAAAAGAAGAAATAAAAACAAGAACAGAGGGGCTGGGGATTTAGCTCAGCGGCTTCAGTACCTCCTTGGCAAGCGCGAGGTCATGAGTTCAATCTCCAGTACCAAAAAACAAAAAACACCAAACAAAACAAAAAACAAGAATAGTGTAGAACAACAACTTCAAAATTAGAGACAATATTCACATTCATAAAAAAAAGAACAGCCCATCAAGGAAAACAAAAACAAGAAAAGCAAAGAAAAAAAATTTAAAAAAGAAAGTAAGAAAAAAATGTGCACTCCAAGTGATCTCTCTGCTGTCACTTGTAAACGAAGTGAGCTGACAATGTCTGGAGCCTTGCTGATTAGTCTCAGAAAGCCAGCTTTAGATGGATGGTGAAGTGGCAGATAATCCCTGCAAGCCTGCATCTTTAGTTCCGCTGAAGTTCTGGCTGGTTTCTGGCTGTGAGACTAGAACCTGATTTGTTCAGCCTGTAACACTCTGTCCTCCTGACTAAAACTTGGCTCCAGCCTGCTTGAACTCAGCTCCTCAACCTCTTGCTGACTTGAATTTGGTTCCACTTCACCATGACACTGGGAGCGACCAGATGGAGTCAGCCTGCAGCTGAGTTCCAAACTCAGTTGACCCCTCTCCAACTGCCCTCTCCTGAGGGATATCTGAAGCTAAATAACTCACCTGCCACTGCAGTTTGCTGTGTTCACTGCTCCATTCCACTATTGCATTTCTATGTGGAGGCATCTGAGGTCATTAGTAGTCACTGTTTATCTGCAGGTTAGAACTACCCTTCCCTCTGGGCTTAGGGAGAAAGTGCTTCTTGAAACCTCTTTGTTGAGCTGGCTCTCTTCACTTTCCCCTTGGGCTTCAATTCTTGCTTCATATCCTTGCTGGGTCCCAGTGACTCACCTCCCTCTTTCTTCTCTTCCTCGTGTTGCTATTTTCCAGCCTCTGGACACCAAATCTCAGAGAGGCTATTTCTTTGCTGTTCACCAGGTGCTCTGCTTTAAGGACTCACATGGTTTAGACTGGCCCAATTGGATAACAACGTAATCCCCATGTCAGGGACTGTGACTTTGATCTTATCTAGAAAGTCCCTTTTTCTATGAAGAGAGACAAATTCACAAATCCAGGACTAGCTTTCAGACATCTCTGGGCAATATTTAAGCCATATTAATTTATTCACAAGCAAAGGGAATAAGAGAATGTGTATTGTCTGAATCATAAGTTTGCTACCTGTATTTGAGGAATGGGCATAATCATTAGGATGGCTTTGTTTATTTCTTTACTGTTTTGTCTTTTTGTCCTTTTATGTGATATATTAGAGATCTTCCTATGTTTTCCATTTACACATAGATTATGTTTTATTCTTTTCTGCTTCCATTGTGGATCTTGAGTTGGCTGGTATCCTTTTAATATTCTTGTAACTTTTATGCGTTTTTCCTATTTTTCCCTTATCCATGTCATACTTTAAGATGTTCTATTTTTTTTTGGACTGTGGATCAAACTCATGATCTCATGCTCGCCACACTGGCGTTTATACCACCGAGCTAAATCGCTGGCCCAAGAAGTTCTATTTTTATTCAGTGATGACCATGATTTTTTTGCATTTTGTTGATACCAAATAATTTTCTAAATTTTATCCCAGTTTTTATAGAAAATTGCTTTTGGAGTTTAGTACTTTCTTTGAATATTTAGGATCTATCTTTTCCCTGGTTATGTTTTCTTCATAGGCTTACTTGTTAGCATATCCTTGAAAGAAGGACATACTCTTCCTATTTGGAATTTGCTCACAGTGTGGTCCAGTGTGTGGTTGGATTGTCATGTTTTTATCTTTGCTTACTGAGTGCTTGAGTACTTCATAGCTGTAGCTGGATAGTAAGCTGATCTTATTGTGTCCACTAGATTCTGGTGTTGGTTGTGCTTTCTTCTGTGGAACCAAAACAGGACCCATTCTAATTCTGAACAGTCAGGCAGAGTCTATAAAAAAGTTGACCCAAAGCATGTGCTATCCAGGCTCTTTTTGTAGCTTCCTTATCTACAGTTTTGTCTTCCTATCTACCGCACTTTAGCTATAGGGAATTACTATTTCATAAATGTAATAAACCTCTGCCCACTAATTCTTTCCCTGTTTCTGATCTCCTTCCGAATCCTTCTTCCTATTCTCATCATTCAGGAGTTCATTTTGGATTTTAGAAAAAAGACACATCAATTTGAGGAAGGTTGGAAGTAGAGAAAACAGTTGAGGAAAGCATTTGAAGGAGAATTAAGTTTTGATCATTGTAGACTTTGTGAATGAGGTCACAGAGAGTATAGGAGGAGAAATAGGTCTTTTTACTTACTTTTAGGTTGGCATAATATGAATAGATCCTTTTTAATCCATTTCTTTCTGTCTTGGAAATTCTGGCAGTGGTCTGTGATTTTTTAAAAAAATTTGTTGTGTGTTCTTGCTTTTCTTGTCTGGGGAAGCAGTGTAGGCTTCTAGCTAGATGTTTGCCTCTTCTGTTGCTGCCCTCTTCCAAGCAAAGATACACTTTTTTAAAATACTGGATTCTAAAATTGATGTTTTAGATAGGCACCTGAAAAAAAACAGGATACATGTTTGTAATCTTACAACAATAACAATGCAGACCTATTTAAATAGTAGTGATTATGGATCAGATTGAGTCACAGAATTGCCTCTGCTTTAAAATGACTGAGAGGCCTGATGTGGTGGTTCATGCCTATAATCCCAGCATTTACTTGGGAGCCTGAGGGAGGAGAATCTTTGTGAGTTTGAGACAAACCTGGGCTACAAAGTGTGTTCAAGGCCAGCTCAACCTGCATAGCGAGACCTTGTCTCAAAAAGACAATAAATAGAGTAGAATAGAATAGAACAGAATAAAAATGAAATGACTGAGAGGGCTTAGGATATAGCTCAGTGGTAGAACACTTACCTAGTAGTCATGAGGCCCAGGTTTTGATCCTTAGTAAAATAAAGGAAGAAAGGAAGGATGGACAGTTGGAAGATTTTCAGAGTCTTGTAGCTTCCAGCAGAATTTGAGAGTACTTAAACTTGAGAAATTCCTTGTAACTTAAATTTTATTGGTACATGTTAGCAATACATATTGATTAAATTCCTTTTGGGAAGTTGGGCCATATACATAACACTGATAAATTCTTTTTTTTTTTTTTTTTTGGTCTTTTTGAGACAGGGTCTCTCTATGCAGTGCAGGCTGGCCTTGAGCTCACTTTGTAGCCTAGGCTGGTCTCGAATTTGCAACGATCTTCCTGCCTCAGCCTCCTGAGTGCTGGGATTGCAGGCGTGAGCCACCATACCCTGCTTGATAAATTCTTTAAATGACTGTTATTACTACATATTTTAAGTTCACTGATCTTTAGTATCTAATCTCTATTAATCTTATCTATATATTTTTCATTTGTAGTTTCATTTCTCATTATGTTCATGCTCTTCTTTTCTTTTTGAGCATAGGAAACTATTCAGAGTAGCTGTTTTAAAGACTCTGTCTGCTAATTCTGTTACTGCTTTAATTTTTTCAGTCCTGTTCCTGCTTATTGACTCTGTCTCTGTCTTTCTCTGTCTCTGTATCTCTCTCTCTCTCTCTCTCTCTGTTATATTTCCCTACAGTTTTGCCTTCTTGGTGATGTTTTATTAGATATCAGACACTGGAAATTTTATATTACTGCTGAATTCTGCCGTATTTCTTTAAATGGTATTGGACTTTGTTCTGGAATGAAGTTAAAAAGTCTTGTTCTGACTTTTATTTTTCTAGAGATAGGCAGAAATCCAAAGTCCAAATACACCCAATAAAGTTTTATTGGAGAACACCATAGTTATGTCTGTACATATTGTCTATGGCTGCTTTTTTAGTGTAAGGTCAGAGTTGAGAAGTTGTGATAAAGGTGATATTGTCCATAAAATCCAAAACATTTACTACCTGATCCTTTATAGTGAAAGTCTTCTAAACCCTGTTCTAAAAGAATTGCAAACTCATTTGGGAAAGTCATGCCAATCAAATATTTTTCTTCTGATGTCATGGTAAATCTTATAGTCACCTATGTTAATTTACTGTGTAAATGCTGACTGTTTATAGATTTGTGCAGCCTGCCCTTTTCTTTCTTTTTTTTTTTTTTTTTGAGGATGCCACATGTAAACTATAAATTATATAATGTAGTTAAGGCAAAACTTTAAAAAAAATTTTATTGTAACATTGAGAAAAGAAAAAAGGTAGGCTGTAGGTTGGACACAACATGAATGGGAATTTTCTTGAAAAAATATGTTTTTTTTTTGGAAACATGTGGATCATAAGTGCTTATATCAGAAATGTATTTTATATTTTTTATGTTATAACACTAATTTATTGAAAAGCTTTTCCTTTTGCTTCTATTTTTATTTTTAGATGACCTCTTGGTACTTCATCTCTCTGACCTGATTCGTATGGCATTCATGGCTGCAACTGATCATAGCAACCAGCTGCGGATGGCTGGGCTCCAGGCTCTTGAAGACATTATCAAGAAATTTGCCTCTGTGCCTGAGCCAGAATTTCCAGGTCATGTGATTCTGGAGCAGTATCAAGCTAATGTGAGATTTTCTATTTTTTTTTAGAAACTTAAAAATCAGTCTTTTGAGGGACCATTTAAGGAGTAAAGACTCCTTGGAGGAATGTATTTGGAACTGTAGTTTATTTTTTCATGTGGGATGCATATCTTCCATGGTCTGTTTCATAGTTTTAGTCAGACTACATGAGAACAAGTAATGGTGTCAAGCTGTTGTCACTCTTTTTAAATTGTGATAACATATCAGTGGTAAACCTAGAATAGAAATTCCAGCCTCGTTTTCCAGTCTTGTGTTTAGATATTTAGCCATACCATTTAAAAGATAAAAGAAGCATTCTGAGGAGTGTTCTGGATTTGCTGCCACTGTTTTTATGTGCCAAGACTTGATAAGCAGTTGTAGAAATAAAAAGCAGTGTCTTTTTGTATACTGAACAATAAGTTAACCCTAAGTAACAGCTGCTAAAATTATTACTGAAAGAATTGAGTTCTTTGGAAGAAATTTTATTTCATTCTAAACAGATATAAACTTGTTTTCCCTGAGATTTATATCCTTGTTTATCAGAGGAGGCACAGTAATCCTAGCAATGAGGGGCTGTATCAAAGTTTAAAAATACTACATTAGCAAGTAAAGTAAAAATACCTTTTCCATGTCATTGTGCTAAACCACTGGTAGTGAACCTATGGCATGCTTGTTGTTTTCCTTGTAAGATGAAAGACGTTAATGTATGAATTGTTTTTCCTAAACTAAAATCTCATTATTCAGGTTTAATTTCATTATTGGCATTATGATAAATACGTGGGTTTTGGGTTGCAGTTTGGACACTTGTCTCTAAAAGGTTCACCATCATTGTATTAAAATACTGGTTCCAGATGCATCGTACCTCATCTAAAAGTTGTGTAAATGTACACAGAATTAAATGTGTGAGTTATGTATATTCCATATTCATTATTTCATAAGTACAGATGAAGAACTGATAGCTTCTGACCCAGATGACTATTGAAAACCTATGTATGATTGTTTACTCCCAGGCAGCCCATTTGGGACTCCTCCTGTCTCTCTCAGACAGCTTTCTTTCCAAATATATTCTACTCTTAACCTCCATTATTTGTAGAATTCATTAAAAAAGAAAAAAAGCAGTGGAGGTCTTCCACTGAGATAATTCAATAGAGGTAAGAGTTTGCTTTTTTTTTTTTTTTTTAAAAGGTGTTTGAAAAGAAGGAAGATGTTCAAAAAACTTTTTACTTAGAAATAATTTTCAGATTTACAGAAAATTGTATAAAACCCAAAAAACTTTTTTTTTAATTTCCTTTACTCATATTTATCCATTGTTCATTGTAACTCATTTGTTTAAATATTCTTTCTTTTTCTCTATCTGCCCCATCCTCCTCTGTTTCTCTTTCTACATGCATGCATACACACAATTTTAGCCAGGTGTGGTGGTGCATGCCTGTAATCCTAGCACTTCAGAGGCTGAGGCAAAAAGATCTTCAGTGAATTCAAGGCGAACCTGGGCTACATAATGAATTCAAGGTTCAGCCAGGACTACATAGTTTGACCTTGCTCAAAAACCAAAAAAAAAAACCCAAAACAAAACAAAAAAACCAAAAAACCCAAATTTTTCTTAAACTACTTAAAATTACATTATTTAAATCATGTACTTTCCCTTGATCACTTTGGTCTGTATTTTTCAAAGAACAAGAACATTGTCTCAGTATAATGATAGAACAGTTATTAATCTAGGGAAATTCAACACTGACTAACTACTTAATAAGCTATCATATTTCACTTTTCAGTGGACCCAGTAAAGTCTTTTGTAGCATCATTTCTCCTTCAGTACAGGATTTAGTACTGGCTCACATGTTGTGATTGGTTGCTGTGTGTGGTTTAGTCATAGAGAAGGAGTTGTGATCCATTTGTAAACTATTCCTGATTGCCTTAGTGACTTGACCTCTATTATAAAGGAAGAAATTATCAACCCGGAAGTTAACTATATCTAATTGTTCTATTTAGTATTCTGATATGTCTAATGATCTGTGATTTGGCATGCTTAAAACTAAAGCTTGCATTCCTTAATATAATTTTACAAATTAATATTTTTGAACAACCTTTTTATTTCTTTTGGGGGGGTACCAGGGATTGAACTTATGACCTCGCACCTGCCAGGCAGGAGCTTGTGCCACTGAACTAAACTCTCGGCTCTGAACAACTTTTTAAAGCACCTGTTTTTAAGGTGAAATGATCTCTGAGGTACTACTTAGTTATTTAATGAAATTGATCCAGTTATATAAGTTTTACCTATGATCCAGTTATATAAGTTTTAAACAGATCAGAAAAGTAGTTTTTGTTGTTGTTTGTTTTGTTATCTCTAGTAATATGCCACTTTGACAGAAAGTTCTGTTATTATTCAAAAACAAAGGAAAAAGAAGCAAGATTAATTGCCTAAATGGTATAGCATTCCTATACATTTGATATGATGACCTCCTGGAACGCAAAGAAAAATGGTGTGGCTGAGTGTATTAAAACTGAAAAGAGATAAAGGAAAGATGATAAAGAGCAATGGAACAGAGATGTGTTTTGCATGCTTTCATCCCCCAAAACACAGGAGGCTTTATGTTTGCTACTTATCTCTAAAAATCAAGTGTTTTATTCATTTTTCTAGGTGGGAGCTGCTCTAAGACCAGCCTTCTCACAGGATACACCATCAGATATAATAGCAAAAGCTTGCCAGGTAAGAAGAAAAATAAGACTTTCTATAGTTGTTTTCTATAAATTCATGCATACATAGAATTTTACTGTAAGAAAAGAGAGAAAGGTCAGATCGTTTTCATTTTTGTCCTGGGAATACAGTAGTGGCTGTTTCCTTTTTGATTCTAGATGAAATAATAACTATTAATTATGTCCCTTGTCATATAACTAAGGACATAATTTTGAGATACATAATTCTTATGTTATCCAAAAATGAGTAGACAAATGAAAATTATAAGAGGGATAAAAATGAAAGATAACCAAATCTGTAATTAGTATCTAAAGAATAATAATGATAATTTAGTTAATAAATATTATTCTGGGATCATAGGTTATGAAAATTCTTCAAGTTTTTGGTTACTAAATTATCCTAAAAATTTCACATGAAGAAATTATATTGCAAAATTAATCCCAGTACATTATTCTCATTTTATTTTCAGAGATACTACCAAAATACTTGTTCTGCACCCTCTTTTTCATATGTCCCATCTTGAAGGATTCATGCATTCATATCTAATCTTTCAGCAAACCAGATTGTTTACCTGCTTACCTATCAAGAGAAGAGAAACCGCTGTCTCTTTCACAGTTCTTTAGAGTATAGGGCTGTAGTTGCATCATTTCTGCTTCGAATTCACCTGTAAACTTCATGCAACCTCTATACAGCTAAGGTTTTGCTCTCTGCAATGATACATTCGAAATCATGACTGTTCTCTCTGGCTGAAAGAGTTTGCTGCTTCTTTCCATTGTGGTACTTTTCTGAAGCCTGCTGCCCTAATGATGGCCTTCAGAGGAATAATTTTTTCCACCAACAGCAGACCAGAGAGAGAAGAGAACTCAGGGATAGGTCTTTGAATTAGGTACAAATATTGGGGTTAGAATAGGTAATCTGGTTTGGGATATTGATGCAAAACATCAAAAAGTCATTAAGGGCTGGATGTGCTGCACTCAGGAAGTTGAGGCAAGAGGATCAAGAGTTCTCAGCCACCTGGGTCTACATAGTGAAGTCTTGTCGAGCAAGAACACCACCCCCCAAAAAAATCCCAGTGGTACGTAAATATATCATGATTTTCAGAGCATAGTATTTCAAGCAGACAAAACATTTTGCTAACCTGAAAATTATAAAAGTAAAAGCTATTTCAGTTTTATCTTGAAATGAGTAGTATGACAATTTCATGTCATTGAATTTGCCTTAAATTTCTTCCTTTTGTGGTTTAACCACTTACTCTATAAGCATTTTCTTCTTTTCCAGTGGCACACTTCAATTTATGACCTCTTCTCTTGCAGGAGATCTAGAAGTTCTGAAATAGATGGGGCATTAGTTGGCAAATTCCTATCCTTAAGAGAAAGTAAGGAGTTGGCTTACATGGTATCACAGTCTGTTTGCAGGAATAACAGCAGCTTGAGTCCTTAAAATCAGAGAAACTCATAAATTACAGAGCAAACCTCCAAATGTAACTCAGTTGGGGACCTTAATCAGTGGGTTAGTAAAAAAGTAATTTAAAAGCCATGTGTGTGTATGTGTATGTATATCCTTACTTCATATCAGTTTAAAATTTATAAATGTACACTGATTCACCAATCTTTTGATGTGGGGCCCAGGTCTTTTCTCTGAATATGATTTTGCTTAGTACCACTTCATCTTCATAAACCAAATCCATAATGCATTATCTGCAGTTTCCAGTTACTGGTTCTATGAATTAGAGAAAGTACTTTAGATTTTTGCAAAGAACATGTAGTGCAGTCATTAGTTTTCCAAACTTGTAGTGTTTTTCTACCAAATTTTACACAATTATTTCTCATATTTACTGTCTTCTCACTTTAAATTTATTATATTTTGTTATCTGTCCCAAATTGCTGAATTTTTAACAGAACAGTTTTAAAAGTCCTTATTTTATTAAATTTAGTTTTGAATACTTTGAAAATAAAGTTTTAAGATGGTAAAAATTAAGCTCATATGCCAGAGTAAAACATCTTGGAGAGATCCAGACAGAGGGAGATGGATCCTCTTGACAGAGGAAGAGGTTAGAGCGAAGAAAGCTTGTCAAACATGCAGTCTCGGGGCTACAATTGGAACAGCTAAAATTACTGGGCGTGGCGCTTTCCTGCAACCCACCAGTTTGTTTTGGCCTGAATTCGCGCTGACCTCCAAAGCCACCTAAAATCGTTCCCGTCATCACTCACAGGAGTCACAGCCGCACTGAAATCGGGGGTTGGTGAGCCCAACAGAGAATGGAGCCGGTGAGGGGACCTTCATTAATCCAAGGTCAGTTCTGGGAATAAGACCCCCCTAGGGGCAACAGTGACTTCAGTTGGTTGCTCCCTCCCCAGAGCAGATTCATGGGATCTACTTGGACTGGGTCACGCCCCTGGTGAAGACCCAATAAGCTGTCCCAAATCGATTCCCTACGCCTAGCACACACTAACCTGGTGAAGGCCCCTGAAGTTTGACTGGCCCGGTGGGGAGGGGCCAGCATACGCAGCCTCTGCTTACACCTCAGTGAAAAGAGCAAACAGGAGAGGTCAGAAAGCCCTCGCCAGCGTGCTTCAGAAGAACCATAACCAATAAGGAAAGAGGCTGAGACCTCCACTATCCACCTGTATGGAAGAAACCAAAACCATGACGAGAGAAAAACAAGAAAAAGCCCCCAACCCAAAACCCTGAGAACACTAATCCAAGAGAGGGTAAAACAAAAGAGACTGAGGGCAGCAAACATGCAACATCCAACATGGCTTCAATGGACATTAAGAGATATCTTCGGGACCTTGTGGACGAGCTCAAAACTGAAATATTAAATCAGGTAAAGCAAGATATAAGTAGATTAATAAAAGAAATGCTAAACATCTCTCAGGAAGACACAGACGGAAGGGAGGAAGACAAAAACAGGAGAGAAACATTCGATAAAGAATATAAAGACAATCTAGAATACGTGAAGCAGATTCAAAGAGATTACCAGGAAATTAAAAACTCCATTGAAAGCTGGCAAAACGCCTTAAAAGAAACTAAGGATGGACTATCAAAACTTGAAGACAAGTTTGCAATGTGTGATCATGAAAGGAAAGATCTCTTAAAAATAACAAGGAAACAGGCAGTAACAATACAAAGGCTAGACGATGACAAGAGAATCTATAATTTAAGAATAAGAAATGTGAATGAAGAAGCAGGAATACAAACAGGCAAATTACAAAGGATATTCGCAGAAATAATTAAGGAAAACTTCCTAAGCATGGGAAAAGAAAATGACATTCGGTTATGTGAGGCATACAGAACTCCAGCCAACTACAACCAAAACAGAGCTACACCCAGACATATAATAATCAAGATACCAGAAATTCAATATAAAAACAGAATATTAAAAGCCATCAGAGAAAAGAAACAGATTACCTATAAAGGTAAGCCTATCAGGATCATGGCTGACTTCTAAGGACATTTTAGAGAGAGAGAAAAAAAAATACCAGGATTTTAGGAACAGTGGCAGAAAGGCCTCAATGAGTGGGACAGGCAGTAGAATGAAAGAGAAAACTAGACAAACAAAGGCAGAAAAATAGCATAGCAGAAATGAGGCAGAGAAGGAATGAAAGAGAAAATTAGACAAAGGCAGAAAAATAGCATAGCAGAAATGAGGCAGAGAAGGATGGCTAGAATCTCTAACATAGATGGCCTTGATACACTATATTGTTAATAGTGTACCAGGATTTAAAACCCACATTACTCACACCAATCTGCTTAGATGTGTTATATTTCTGTTCCAGTCATTCTACTTGTACTAGATTTGAGGGCACAGACAGTTATCCCGAAAATAACAGGATATAATATGGTAATCATCCTTAATTTCCTATTAACTTAATCTAAAGCTCTGTATAACCTACACTGTTTTACCATGACTGATTGTAATCGAATCTGGTTTGTTAAATCACTGTTTTGTATTGATAGATTTTATTCAAAGCTGTTATAATTAATAGTATCAAGTCTGAGTGTATAGGCAACCAGACTGAAGATGATGACAAGATTCACTAGAATATCCACTCTGGTTTGATTATTACCTGCCTTTGAAGTTTTATACTGTCTACAACGTTTTATTTTTTACTAGTATTGTTATGTACTGTGATATTCAATTATACTGCTATATTCAATTATATCTGATGATATAGGCAATTCTATTGAAGATAATAAGAGGCAGTAATCATTGTAGATCACCTTGTACTGTGGTTTTATAGGACTTTTTGGTTTCATGTTTTTATAGGAATTTGTTTTGTTTTGTCTTGCTATGTTTTGTTTTTCCCTCTAATACAGAAAGGATATAAATACATGTAGAGGCTCATGCATGCGTAGCTGTTTACAGTTTCACTGTTTGAATATCTACTTTGTATGCTTTAATTTTGTAACTTGAACAACTATTTCTAAGAGGACAATATGCAATTTATCAACTAGTGAAAAAAAAGATGTAAAAATTTATTTATATAAGTATTCTTAACCTTTAAATCTTAAATATATAATATCACTAATCTGTTAGCCATGATGTAAAACTCAAATACCTTAAAAATGAAAAGCTTTTTTTATAGTTTATTTGGAAGCAAAACCTGAACTGGCATGTACTCACTTGGCTCTGACATGAAGCTGCATGAGATTTTGGTATTAGTCTCTAGAGTGACTCATATTATGTTTTATTGCAGAAGTATCTATGTATTAGTTAGGAATGGTGCCACATACTTCTCTAGGTGTAGATCTTAAGAAGATTCATGGATATTGTTAACCTTTACCCAGTAGTAGTGAATTATGAAACAGCTTGGCCCCAAGGATTTCAGATGAGATAGTGAAGACTTTGGCTTCATTGTCATACTTGCCTGGCTTTTTAGTTGTTTTCTTTTTAATTTCTTTGTGCTCATTCTGCTTGTCCCTTAAGTATAACTTGTCCCTGTGGTCTTCTTTTTTAATCTATCCTTAAGAAATTTACCTAGTAGTATTACTTTACTGATTACCATTGTATAAAAATTTCTAAAAAAAATATTTTTTTTTGTATTGGAGATCAAACTCACAACCTGATGCTTACCGGGCAGGCACTTATGCTATTGAGCTAAGTTCCTGGTGAAATTTCTGAATTTATGTGGTTGCTCTAAACTTTCTCCTTAATTCAGGCCTACATTCAGTTTCCAACTGCTTTCTGAATAGTATTTTTTTTCCACAAGTCTCTTGGGGTACTTAGAATTCAGCATTTGAAAGTGTTCAGAAACAAAATCATTCTTTCTAATCTCATCTCCACTAAATTTTCTTGTATTCTGTTAGCCCTCTTAAACAATAATGTCATTTTCTTTCCATTCATGCAAGTTAAAAATTTATTTTGAGACATGGTCACACTGTATGTAGCTCAGGCTGGCCTCAAACTCCCTGTGTAGTCCAGGCTGCCCTTGAAAACTCATGGCAGTCCTCCTGCCTCAGCCTCTGCAGTGCTGGGATTACAGGTGTGCACCATCATGCCCAGATAAATTAGAAGCTTTGATAATCAAAAATCGAAAGTCAGAATAATCTTTGATTGTTCTTTTTCCAACTTTCTTCCCTCACCCACTAAATATATCTACTTGGTTTCCATATATTGCAATTTCTCCCTCCAAATTTTTGTCTGATGGTTCTCCTTTTTCATTCCATTCCATTCTGCGATCCACCTTATCATGTTACATAGTACTATATTGTAATATTGTAACAATTTTTAAGTACATTGTTTATTGTCTATACAGTAGTGGAATAATTTTCCTAAAGCACAGTTCTAGTACTAACATACCCCTGCTCTGAAGCCATGGAAACTCAGAATTGTCTGCAGAATAAGTGAATTCATTTTACATGAAGTTTAAATTTTATCATCTCTGATCTCAGTTAGCTTTCCTAGTTGCCATTTCTTCCTCATGTAGATCTCTTGTCTGTAAATACAAGCCTTCCTGATATGTAAACTTTACCATTTTTTCTGTTAGAATTGATTTCTTTGTTGTGTGCTTTTAAGGGTAGTATCACATGGTGTATTGTTCCCATGTGTTCATTCAATTTGTATTTTCTTACTTTAGAGAAAGGATTTGATACTGTTCCTTTTAAACTCTTTTACATTGAATTGCAGAATTATTTATGACAGAATTACTTTGGATAGAAAATCATTTCTGTTAAAATTTTTTGTTATATTATACAGACATGATAATAAGTAAATATTGTTTTTACATACAAATACAATAAAATCCATATTTGCTATTTATTTGTTACAAAAACTAAAGCGTAGCATTAATTTTTTTTTTTGTTGTTGTTCCTTAGTTTTGTTTTGTGAGTTTCCCTCAAGAAATAGAATCATTTTATTACATTCTTTTGATGGTAACTGGTGCTTTATTTTGCTTCTTTTTTTTGGGTCTTTTTGAGACAGGGTCTCACTGTTCTATTCAGGCTGACCTTAGAACTCACTTTGTAGCCCAGGCTGGCTTCCAACTGCTGAGATCCTGTCTCAGCCTCCTAACTGGGATTATAGGCATGCACCACCATACCTGGCTAATGGTAACTTTTTTACACACAAAAATTTTTAAATTTTAATTGTGTAGGTATGCAGTACATGGATTGGAAGTGGAGTTGTCAGTGACCTCAATGATCTCCGCCGAGTACACAATTTGCTTGTTTCTTCCCTGGACAAAGTTCAAGCTGGAAAAGGATCTTCCAGTCAACTGTACCGAGAGAGTGCCACAACCATGGAGAAACTGGCTGTTCTCAAAGCATGGGCAGAGGTAACCACAGCCTATTGTTGTTGAACCCTTTTTCTGTCCATCAGAAAATGTTCTGCTCCTATTGGTAAAAAATATTTTGCTTTTAAAAGCTAACTCTTGATATGGAGTGCTTTTTGAAGATCTGTTGATCAATTTTTTTAAAAAACTTCTGTAATGGAGGGCTCTCATTTATTTATTTATTTATTTATTGGTACTGGGAATCGAACTTGGACTTTGTGCTTCTCAGGCAGGTGCTTATTCCACTGAGCTACATCCCCAGCCCAAAATCTCTCCTTATTTAATATTGAGAGAGCAAGGAAAACACAAAAATATAAAGAACAGAAAATATTTTATGCTAAGAATCTTTTACTCTGGATAGATTTCAAGAAGCTTGCCACCTGCATGTCTGTGTTACACTGGGTATCTTTAATAGCTTGCTTTATCTCTCATTCCCAGTTCATTCATTCTCTCTTTCTCCCCTTACCCCTGTAAACATAGTAACATAGTTTTTTTTTTTGTTGTTGTTGTTGTTTTGTTTTTTTTGAGACAGGGTCTCGCTATGCAATTCAAGCTGGCCTTGAGCTCACTTTGTAGCTCAGGCTGGTTTTGAACTTGCAACGATCCTCCTGCCTCAGCCTCCCGAGTGCTGGGATTACAGGTGTGAGCCACCACGCCCGGCAAGTAAGATAGTTTTAAACGCACTTGTAAAAATTCCTTTTACAAGCTGCATTTGAATTACCATCGTCTGCCTTCTAATATCTCAGATAACTTGATTCTGTTGTTCACCAGCCCCACTCATTCTCTCTCTCTCCTGTTTCCGTGGTATCAGCAAGCTGTGACCACTGACTAGGCATTTGCTGATCCAAAGTTTATAGCAACAAAGGAGATATAGTTCAGATAAAGAACCTTTGTGATTTAGGGAGGTACAAGGATAAGGTTTTTTTTTTCCTTTCACAAAATTTTTTTTTTGTGAAAAAAGAAAATGAAGAGCTCAATAAGATATCATGGAAATTAAAATTTTAAAAAAAATATCATGGAAATTAAGGGGCTGGGAATATAGCTCAGTGGTATAAGCACCTGCCTGGCAGGCACAAGGTCCTGAGTTCGATACCTGATACCCCCTCCCCCAAAAAAGATATGATTGAAGTTGGTTTTCTCTCTGATTTTTAGACTACAGATCAAACCATTTCAAATACGCTATCTTCAAAGGGTACCTCTATTGTATTTTTCTGCCATTTTGGGTTCAGGCAAGTAAAATTGTACTTTTTGCTAATATTGATAAAATAATCATTCTTACTGGTAAAATTTCAGACTTTTTCAAATTAATGCAAGTTTCCAATTTTATATGGAAAGTAGAATAAGGAAAAGATAACTGCTTTTATTATCTCACTTTGAAATTAATCAAATTTCTTTAATTTCTTTTTATCTCCTTTTCTTGTCTTGGAAATTAAATTGTAGCTGATTTATTGTTTTTTGAAAACTCAAAATTGTCCTTAATTCTAAAACCTATTAATTAATTTCTCCAAGTGCAGAGACCATCATGTGTTTTGTTGAATATATAACATATTTTTTTCATGTAATTCTCTGTTCACTGGCATAATGTGCTTAATTCCCTACTGTTAGAAAGCTTGGCACAGTTTTTAAAAAAAGCATTAAATACTGAGTCAGAGGCCCTGGGACAAATTCTAGCTCCACAGTTGACTATGTGTTTGACTTGGTCAAGTGAGTCCTTCTCTTCAGAACCTCAGTTTTCTTATTACAAAAGAGAAATAAGATCATCTAAGGCAATGTTGTATAACAGTACCAAACATTATACTTGGCATTGAATGGGAGTTAAATAATTGCTTTAAAGATTAGGTCAGTACCTCATTTAACTGAATCAATAATTGACATTTTATTTAGAATTCTGTTCGTATTTTGGATGTAATTCAGTACTACATCAGTAATTTGAATCTGAAGTTCACCCTTTAAATTTCTAGGAATTCTTTTCCCTGCTTACTTCCTTTTCCTCAAATGTCCCATGTATCCCAGATGTCTTCTGCTGAAAACCTATCTTTGCTTCTACTTTTTCACTTAGAAAATGGAGCATGTAGCTGGGCATGGTGGTGCATGCCTGCAATCTCAGCACTTGAAAGGCTGAGGCCAGAGGATTGCTGCAAGTTTGGGGCTGCAGTGGGCTACAAAGTGCCAGTCTGCCAGTCTGAACTACATAATGAACCCTATTTCAAAAAGAGACACACACATCAAAGAAAAAAAAAAAATGGAGCATGTTTTCTAACTCAGATTGTTTACTTCAGATCTTTAGATTTATGTGAATTGGCAAACTGCTCTCTTACCTTTTAAAGCTTGTAACCTCAACCCTTGAGGTATTACACACATTTCATAGAATTATGGTGTTAGTTAAATGAGATAATCAATGTAAAGGACTTTGTGCAGTAACTACCACATTACACATATATGCATAATATTATTTAAAATATTACTTTAAAGTTTTCCTAGCTGGGCATGATGGCTCACGCCTGTCATCCCAGCACTTGGGAGGCTGAGGCAGGAGGATCGGTGTGAGTTCGAGACCAGCCTGGGCTACAAAGTGAGGCAAGGCCAGCCTGAACTGCATAGCGAGACCCTGTCTCAAAAAAGACAAAAAAAAAAAAAAATTTCTTTTTGCTCTAATCTGAGATTACCTCCCACTGATATATTCATCGAAGTGTTTTTGAGCTTTGGCTCTATGCCAGGTTAGCAGCTGGAAATGCAGTGAACACAGCAAATGTGCTACACATTCTAGGCAAGGTAAACTCTAAACCAGTTGGTACAACAAAATGTACAAAGCATTACTTAAAGAGGCATAACAGTGTTTTGAAACGCAGCACAGAGTCTCTAAAGGTAGGCTGGAGTCTCAAAGTAGGCTTCTAGGAGAAAGTGACATTAAAATTGAAACATGGAGGATGAGAGATGCTCAGCTTGCATGTTTGGAGATTGTTTAGAACTCAGCGCTCTATGCTTTGTTTTGTCTTCATCCATATTCTTCCTAGATCCAGCTTCCCTCTGTCTACCGCCTTCGTCTACTGTTAACATCTCAGTCTATTGAAGGAGTTTCAGTATCTCCACTTACTCGGTTATCTAGTTACTCACTTCTTAGTCCCTGCACTTTGGATTTAGTCTCACCTTCTATTGAGACTATTTCCACTAAAGTCCCTGTAACATTTATCCAAAGCATTAGACACTGTTCATTGCTTGTTTTACCTCAGTATTTGATCATGTCTTTGCTTTCCTTGGCTTCTCTGACACTTCACTTAGTACTTATCGCTTTTTTTCATAAATTTTTATATTTTATGAAAATATAAACTTTCATAGCCAACTAATAATAGAATGACAATAGTTATTACACTGACTCTTTCTGTTAGTCATTTTCAGTATCACTTTCTGGTTTCTCTCTGCCTACCTGCTTTTTATTTTGTACATTTTGAGTCAGTGTACATTTTTATTATTAGGATTATTATTATTGGTGTTTTCTGGTGGTACTTGGGGATTAAACTCAAAGTCTTCTGCATGCTACGCAGGTGCTCTACCACTAAGTTATATCCCCAGCCCTATAGTTTTCGGTTTGGTTTGGTTATTTATTTATTTATTTGAGACAGGGTCTCACTGTGTGGTACAGACTGGCCTTTAACTGATTTATATACCCCAGGGTGACTCACAGTGATCCTCCTGCCTCAGCCTCCTGAGTGCTGGGATTACAGATGTGCACCACCATGCCTGGCAGCCTGGTAGTATTAATACATATTAATTGTACAAGTTAATACATTTCATCCTATTCTTTTTTTTGGTTTGTTTGTTTGTTTGTGTTTTTGAGACAGAGTCTAACTCTGTACCTCAGAGACTGGCCTTGAACTCATGGAGATCTTCCTGCCTTAGCCTCTCCAAATCCTGGGATTATAAGCATGTGCTACCACATCCTACCACTGTGGCATTTCTGTACATGATTATATCATGCTTTAATCATGTCAGTCTTCCCTTCGTTTACCCTCTCCCAGCCCCTCTTCCCGGACTTTAATAATCCTTCTTCTATTTTCTAGTCTTTTATTTCTTTTTAATTTACACATATGTAAGAAAATCAACCACTGCCCTGATACTCTGAATTTTAACTGTTGGTGTTTTTCCTGAGGGCTTTAGTGGCACACACCTATAATCCCATCTGTTGAGAGGCTGAAGCAGAAAGATCACTGTGAGTTCCAGGCCACTCTGAACTACATCACGAGATCCTGTCTCAAAAAACCAAAAATCAATAAGTAAATACTGATATTTTTCTTGTACCTTCTTACTTTTTTACTTTAGCCTCATTAATACCCATAGCCTAGGTCTGGGGATTTGGCTTAGCAGTTTAAGCATTTGTCTGACAAGCACTAGATTGTGAGTTCAATCCTTGGTACCAAAAAAACAAAAAACAGAAACAAAAAAACCCCATGGCCTATAGCTTTTACTTTTGTGTTAGAGTATCTCTCCCAAATTCCACACCCATGTTTTTCATTGTTTATCAGATGTGTCCACTTGGATAACTCACACATACCACACACATACAACATGTCTAAATAAGATTTTCTCTTTTCTTATTTTTCCCCCTATAATTTCAAAACTAGATTATTAATCTTAATTAATTTTTCTTCCTCAATCACCTGCCCCTCTTCTGATATTCAACAGGTAACTAATTCCTATTTATTTTCCTTCATTAATATATATGAAAATAACACAGTTTTGTTCTTGGATAAAATTATCTGTGCTCAAGCTGGATACAGTGGCGCATGTCTATAGTCCCAGCTACTTGGTAGACACAGACGGAAAGATTGTTTGAGCCTAGGAGTGTGAGGTCAGCATGGGGAGCAAAACCGTATCCCATCTTCTTTAAAAGAAAAAGAAAGGAGCCGCGATGTAGCTCAGCATCATAAATGCCTTCTTGGCAAATGCAAGGCCATGAGTTCGATTTCCAGTACTCTCCCTGCTCCCCCCCAAAAAAGAAAAAGAAAACTGTGCTTACTTACTATTGTGGTCTGTGTCTAGATGTCCCCCCACAGTCTTGTGCAGTTTTAGATGGAACTTTTATGGAGGCAGCTAAATCTAAAGTATGGGATTGATTCATAGTGTGTTGCTAGGATTAAGGGTGGGTGATTGCTCAATCAGTCTATTGATGGATTGCATCACCCTAATCTCAGTAGAATGGATACAATGTAAGAGACAGAGGCTCTCCGGCCTCTCTTGCTGCTTTTGCTTTCTTCCATCACCATGAACTGCTGCCCTCTGCCATGTGCCACTCTGCCTTGGAGCCAGCAGATTATGGACTAAAACTTAAACAAACTGTGAGCTAAATAAACCTTTCCTTGGGGCTGGGGATATAACTCAGCTGCATAAGTGCACCTGCTTGGCAAGTGCAAGGTCATGAGTTCAATCCCCAGTACCAAAAAAAATAAATAAATAGACCTTTCCTCCTTTAATGTTGGGTGTTGGGTATTTTGTATCTGCAATGAGAGAAAAGTAAGACATTTACAAATTCAGAATATAGAGGAAAAATATGAAAATAAACATAAAACTTGTGGTAGTATTATCACCCAAAGGTAAATACTGGTAACATTCTGTGTATGTCCACAAAAACTATATGTTAGTGTAATTCATAATTTGTATATCTTTGTTTTCAAAATAAAGCAGAATCCTATTCAGCATAGCATCTATAAAAAAATCTTTGGCAATAAATCATGTGTATCTTTCCATATCTATAAATAATGCTATTCACTTTCCCTGTTGCTTTAGTTCATGCTATCGTGATGTCACCTAGTTTGTAGAATTGATCCATGCTCCTTTTTAGTATTATTATTTGCTTTCTCCCAGCTGCTTTCTCCCAGCTCCCAGGAATAGTTAAAGACATACACAATGCTGACGATATAGCTCAGTGGCACATCACCTGCCTACCAAGTGCAAAGCCCTGACTTTGATTCCCTGTACAAAAACAAAACAAAACAAAACATAAAAAGATATACACAAAAATTCTGCTACCAAGACTTTATTGTGGTGTTTACTGTTCTTCAAAAAGTTGAATGATCATTTCTTGATCTTGAAAGATGATGGTGTCAAGTAAATAGAAAATGGATTATAAATTACACACAGGGGCCAGGGATTTAGCTCAGTGGCTTAAGCGCCTGCCTGGCAAACACAAGGTCATGAGTTTGATCCCCGGTACCAAAAAAAAAAAGAAATTATACACACCCCTTTATTTAAAAGACTCTGCATAGGCAACATGTCTAGAATATTATAAGCATTGTATATGAGTGGTAGGATTGTGTGTGATTTTTATTTTCTTCATTTTACACATGCTGCTGATTTTTCTTATGTGATACCTAATTTTATTTTGCTTTTTGTTTTTTTGAAACAGGGACTCACTTTGTAGTCCAGGTTGGCCTTCCTTGAACTCACTATGTAGTCTAGCCTGGCCTCAAACTTGTGGTGATCCTCTTGCCTTCCAGCCTACTATTGAGTATGCCTGTGATGACACAGGCATGTGCCACCATAAGCTGATTAATACCTAATTTTAAAAAGCCTAGGCATATGTTTAAAAATAATTTTAAATATATCTTCACATATTTCAAATAATAGTGTAACATACAGAACCCTTTTAGAAAGCATCTAGTTAAGGGCTGAGGGTACAGCCTAGGTTTGATCCCCAGCCCTGTGGGGGACAAAAAGTATAAGAAACCACTTGCCAGTATGTTTTTAGAGCCATAAAAATTATTTATAATCAGTGACCAAGTAATTCCATTTCTGGACCTTTTTCTTACGTGGAAAAGAGGTAAGTTAACAAGAATGTTTACTTGCAACTTTACAATATGCAGTAAACAGCATTGATCTTTGGGTCTGATCTTTTTAGGATTTCCCAGGCTAAATAATCAGAATTACAAGCTTTCAAGTTTAACGAACTCACTAGAGATACTGTGGGTCCCCTGCTGTAGTAATTAGAATAATGGTTATGAAGATTAATATCCACATAAAACTGACAAAATTAAATACAAAATTCTGTGTACAGCAAAATTATGATTTACAAGAATAGAATTATAAACCAAGCGTGGGGTCACATGCCTGTAATCCCAGCACTCAGGAGGCTGAGGCAGGGGGATTGTTTGTGAGTTGAAGACTAGCCTGGGATACAAAGTGAGTTCAAGGCCAGCTTGAACTGCATAATGAGACCCTGTTTCAAAAAAAAGAAAAAGAGAGGAAAAGAAAAAAAGAACACTAGTATAATATAATAGTATAAGAGAATGGTATAATATAAATGTGGGAAAGTATTTATGGGTTATTTCTAAATTTTACTTTCCAAACTTTTTATAGCATAGTTATTAAGGTCATATGTACACTTAGATGGGTGTGTTAGCACATGCCTATAACCCCAGTATTCAGGAGACTGAGGCAAGAGGATCATAAGTTTGAGAGCAGCCTGGGCTACATAGTGAATTTCAAGGCTACCCTATACTACATGGCAAAACTCTGTTGAAGCCTGCCCCTGATACCTGTGACTTTAAATCTTGCATTGGTATTCCATTTTCTTCATTGCCCACACAATAAAATCATCATTTACTCCTACCTTATATCCTCTACTCAGGTCATATTAAAAACCTACAGCTACTCAAAATGCCATTCACTTTCCTATTTTTATGCTTTTGTTCTTATTCTCTCTGCCTACAATCCTTTTCATCCTTGCCTATGAACAAGTGAACTTTTGTCCTTGAAAACTCTTGCTTTGCCTTTCTCAATCTCCCAGGATTAAGATCCATCCATCCTGGGTGCTCCCCGATACTAATTCATTCACTGCAGGAATTCATCCCCCACAGGGCTGGGGATCAAACCTAGGCTGTACCCTCACATGTTCTTAGGTGTTAGACACTACACTTAGCCTCTGGGTGGAATATGGTGAGGGAGATGATTGAAAACAGGTTTTGAAAAATTATTTTGGCCCATATCTGTAATCCTAGCACTTGGCAGATTGAGGTAGAAGGATCACCTGGAGTTTGAGGCCAACCTGGACTACATAGTGAGATCCTGTCTCAAAAAACCCCAAAAAACAAAAAAATTACTTTTGTCTCATATTTTATTCCTTGCGTTGGTTACTTTTCTCTCTCATTGATGGGACAAAATACCCGATTCCCAGAATTAAGGTTTTATTTAGCTCATAGTTTGTGGAGGTTTTAGTCCATAATCAGCTGGCCTCAAAGTAGGTTGGCTTATGACAGAAGGCAACAGTTCATGGTGGTAGAAAACAGCAAAGCAACAAGAGCAAAAAGGGAGGAGCAAGAGAAAAGACTTTCTGACCCTTATATTGTATGTAGGCCACCCACCCTAGGGTGTGTGTAGCACTCACATCCATAATCTCAGCATTGGACCATGACTCAATTACAAATTCTAGAAGCCTGCCCCCATGACTGTATGAGGCTTGGGGGGACATCCAGACACAAACTATAATACTTTATGATTAAATTAGTCTTATCAGTTCAAAAAGCATGCATTCATGCATTATTTTTCTTTATTGCCTCAGAGCCTAGTACAATAACAAATGCAAGAAAAAAGGTACCTAATAAGGTTTTAAATGAATGGCTGAATATAGTTAAAAGTACTTATTGAACCTGGATGTGGTGGTACACACCTGTAATCCAGCACTAGGGAAGCTGAGACAGGAAGGTTGCCCAGAGTTCGAGGCCAGATTGGATTATATAATGGCTTCACAGTCAGCATGAACTACATAGGGAGACCCTGTCTCAAAAAAAAAAAAAAAAAAAAAAATCACTCAAAACGAAGTGTTTATTAAGATAAGTTCTTCAAATATCAGTATAATACAAATTTAGGGCAAAACAAACTTAAAACCACTTGGAAATATGAATGTAGTATTTTTATATCTTGAGATCCAAGGTCCCTTCTATAGAGGTTAGCAGTTCCTGTATGCTTTCTCTGTTCTGTCTGCTCACTGTAGAAATATAGGCACAGTCTCTCCCTTCAAGAAGTTTATAATATAGCTATGTAGACACAGATTTCCTCATTAGTTATAATGGAAATTACACTAGCTAGGTTTTCTCAAGATTTTTATGTTGTGCAAATTTTTCTTTTTACACTTATTTTAATTAATTAATATGTTATTCAGTTTTGCATACACCAATTGCAAAAATTTAAATGTGTGTACAAAAAATAACAAAGATCTTTAAATTTGTTTTAGAGTGGTTGCTGTTATGTCCTTATGGCTCACAAATTAAAGAGTAAGGATATGGATAATATATTTGACTGATAAGTTATACTCTTAATTTTGTCTGTTGTAATTGTTGAATTGCCAACTATCATTTAAGGACTATGTAAATGGGATGTAAAAGGTTATTTATAGAAGTCCTTTCTCTGGCCACCTCTCTATTTTCACTCTTTCTTTGAATGCTATCTGATTGTGTTTAATAAGTCTTGGAAACTGGAAGTAGTAAACAGGAAACTGTACCCTATAGCAAAAAAAAAAAAAAAAAAGAGAGAGAAAAAAGAAAAGGTGGCTTTGTGAAAAGGAACAAAGGAAGCCAGAAAAAGCTCAGAGAAGTTTACTTAAGAAATATATTGTGGGTGCAATAGTCAGATAAATTTTAAAAAACTGCTTCTAAAACAGATGAAGTTACTCTTCTGTAGTGATACCAGATTACCTTTGATAATTTAACTTTAATATCTCATTTTTTATCTTATTCCTTGTTACTTTTACCCTTTTATATTTCACTAGGTATATGTGGTTGCTATGAATATTAAAAAGGAAGCTGAGTCGAAACCAAAAAGAGCAACTAAAAATACTGATGATGATGATGATGACTATGGTACCACAGATGAACTACCACCAGATAGTTTAATAACACTGGTACAACCCGAACTCCCAACACTTAGCCGCCTATGGTTGGCGGCATTGAAAGACTATGCACTGTTGACTTTACCAGCTGAATTTGCTAGTCAGCTCCCTCCAGATGGTAAGTATGGTATTTGGGAAGTTGTTTTTAGGGAGTTCAAAATAATAATTAAACAAAATGGATTTGGTAGATGTTACTCTCAGCAGTAACAGTAACAACACATAAAGTCTGTAGACTTAAATTGTAAAACATGTTCTTCATATTGAGTTTGTACACTCAAGACACTATAATATAAAGCTTTTTTGTTAGTGGAAGCAAAAACGTTTGTACTGTTACAGTAATATCTGTATGAATGGGGGTACACTAAAGAATTTTGGATAGCAAGTCATTATGCATAACTCCTGCACTGGTCAATATATGTATGTCAGTATGATCTTATTCTATCAATCATTTGGATGCCTAAAGTCCTATGCAGATTGTTCATTCTTTACTTTTCTTATTGGTACAAAAATCATCATGATCGTTTTTCCTGTTTAGAAAATATATTGTCAAGGAAAGGAAAGGAAAGGTATTATCAGTTTCCATTCAAGAACCCATTCCTCTTCCTATGTAGCAATAATGGAGTTTTCTCCTTCCATCATCAATCGTGATAGCAAGGAGAGGAAATCCTAAGTGTTGGTATTAGAAACAGGAGGTGGAGAGGAGTAACAGAAGAGCAGAAAAATAGGAGACAGAATCTTTGGTAATGGTTAAAAAAAAAAAAGTAGAGTTGAAATGAGGAGGTAAACCTGTGGCAGCAGGGCTGGAAAAGATAAGGATACTTAGTGGCACTAGAAGCATGGAGGAGAGGCTCAACAGCTGGCATCACTGAGGAAGAGATGAGTTCTCCAGGTCAGCTGGCTGAGTGAAGTGATTAGTGTGCCTAAGAGAAGCTCACTGGCTAGATTGTGCTTCTGTATGAAAAAAGTACTTTTTAGTTAGTTATTCATAAATAAGTGAGCACTTATAATAAAAGATACTGAATAGAAAATAATTTAATCCATTGTATTGTTTTACAGGTGGAGCATTTTATACACCGGAGACTATTGACACAGCCAGACTTCACTATCGGAATTCCTGGGCTCCAATTCTCCATGCAGTGGCACTTTGGTTAAATAGCACAGGGTTTACATGTTCAGAGTCCACAGAAGCATCAGCAGTGTCGGGTTCACAAAAACGTTCTACAGCTGTCAGTTTAAACCAAGCATCAGGAGCAACAGCCAGTGCTAAATCTTTGCCAGAAATTAATAAAGACAGAATGCACCTGATTTTAGGTAGGAGTGTCATTATAATTAGCTTCGAAATGTGTCACTTATGAAAATTTTTGTCTTTGATGTAATGAGCTTCAAAATCTGTCACTTATGAAAATTCATGGCTTTCAAATAATGCTATGGAAAAAATTTTATATAGCACAATTTAGATACTGAATAATAAAAAGATTTTCCAGCTAAACTTGTAAGTTAACTGAATTCGAATGTCTTTTTTTTTTAAAAACAGAGTCTGGCTGTATAGTCCAGGTTGGCCTTAAACTCCTAACTCTCCTTGCTCAGCCTCTTTAAGTACTGGTTTTATAAGCATGAGTGAACAATCATGCCTGGTTTTAACTGAATTTTTTTATTTAAAAGTTAGATTGTTTAGAACTATTCTTTAAATATTTTAGTTATCATATTCACTTACAGAGAAAATACTGAATAGCTTTCACAGAAAAACCTTAATGTGTTTTTTAATTCAGCAACTGATTTTCTTTTTACTTGGTATTTAATAGACCCCATGAAGAAGAAAAGTTTAATCAAATTTAAACCTGGCATGGTATCTCATGTCTGTAAACCCAGCTCACAGAGAACTGAAGCAGGAGGTACTCAAATTCAGAGCCAGCCTGGGTTTCATAGCAAGGCAGGGCCAGCATGAATTACATAGCAAGATCCTGTCTCAAAAAAGTAACCAGAAAGAATCCAGGCTGGGAAATACAGCTCAGTGATAGATTGCTTGCCTGTCATACAGAAAATCCTGGGTTCATTTGCCAGTAAAAGGGGAAAATTCAAATCCTAATTTATAATTGCTTTCTATTTGAGTCATTTGTAAGAAAATGAATGCACCTTCACACCATAATGTTAAGTGAAATAAATCTGACAGATACACATAAATGTTTCATGGTCTCTCTCTATTTTTTGGGTTTCTCATATATGAGAAACCAAAGTATACATAAATTAAAGAGCTAAATAAAAGATAGCTAATAGCAAACAGGGAGATTGATCTTTTGCAAATGGGAAAAGGAAAGACTAAGATAAAGGGAAGGGGAAAAGGGAGGGGAAGCTGATACAAAAAAAATACTTGAAGATTTTAGTGATCTCTTATTTTCTGTGAGTGAAAAGAACACAAGGTACAATAATAGGATGCATAGCAGATCTTACAAATGAAAATGTGAAAAACTTCCAAAACCTCAGTCTGTATACATTAAAAACAGTTGTTCTATATGACATCCATTGTGCCTCTGTAGCTTGCCATTTTTTAAAAAATTGTGTGTAGGCTGTGTGATGACACACGTGTGTAATCTCAGCGCTCTGGGAGGCCGAGGCAAAAGGATCACAAATTTTGAGTTCAGGCTGGGCAATTTAGCAAAAACCTTCTCAAAGTAAAAAAAAAAAAAAAAAAAAAATTAAAGGACTAAGGATTTAGCCTAATGTAAAGGTCTTGAGTTTAATCTCCAATACTGCAAAACAAAACACAACAAACTTTATATAAAGCTGTTTGGCAACCATTTAATGAAGGAAAATTTTATAATACAAACTTATTTTTAATGCACTATCATTTTTTAAAGTCCTAGAAGTAGAAAAGTGAATTATCTTGATAACTTCATGGTGTGGGACTTCCTTCTCTTGTGTATACCTAGTTTAAATATTAGCTTAGTTGCAAAACTAGAATTTTTATGTTGAATGTGGCTGTTTGGCTTATAAGCCATTTTGAATTGTACTTTAAGGCATTAAGT
This sequence comes from Hydrochoerus hydrochaeris, assembly GCA_004027455.1. Taxonomy (NCBI): domain Eukaryota; kingdom Metazoa; phylum Chordata; class Mammalia; order Rodentia; family Hydrochaeridae; genus Hydrochoerus; species Hydrochoerus hydrochaeris. The sequence goes on along the minus strand of PVLA01007367.1, from coordinate 2,998 downwards.
ATGTATTCAAGTAATCTGTAAAAGAGAAAATATGGTGTCAAGCAATATAATGTTTTATATTGAAAACACATGTGTTTATTTTGTGCATTTCAGGTGTGAGCATACAGTTTCTTTGTTCCCCTAGACCTGAGGAACCTATTGAACATGTTACTGCATGCCTCCAGGCTTTACATACCTTACTGGATTCTCCTTATGCACGAATCCATATTGCAGAAGATCAGGTACAGTATATTTCTGTAATGCATAATCATATGCTTTGTTTTGATTGTATTTACCTTCAGATAATTTTCTAATATAGTACATAAATGTTATGATAATTAACAGTATTATGTATTAATTATGATGTTAGGATTCAGGATTTTGACTCTGTTGAATTTTGCATGAGCAACCAGAGCTAGATTGCATATAGTGTGTCTTTAGTTGTTCATCAGCAATCAAATAAAACTAAACATTCAAAAGTTATTTGTTATAGAACCAAGCTACCATTGGATTTGTTATTCTTTTTAGTTAGGATTGTGTTTTTTAAGACATCAAAAAGATTTTGTTTTATATTTTCAAAGAAAATATAAAGTAAGACATACCAGTATCAAAAGCAAAAATATGGTGTAGCCATATTATACACCTGCCTCTGTCTCTTTGCTAAGAGTAAACTGAGAAATGGTAGACCAAGATCCTGTAGAACTTTGTAAGTCTGTGACTTCCATACAAATAAAGTGCACATATACCAAGGTGGAGATTGTGACTTGTTGATCGTATCTGGACCGATAAAATCTTGATAGGGTTCATAAAATAAATTTTAAAAGTATGTCTAGCAAGATTTTCATGGGAAACTTCATTCAGAAGTTCTGAAGACTCGTGGTATTTTCCTCTTCTTGTGCTTTCCTGAGCTACTTCATTGTTCACCTGTCCAATCATCTTGGCCCCTTTTTGCACTTTTCTCTGTTGCAGAGGCTTCAGCATTTCTCTCAGTGTCAACCTTTTCTTTTAATTTATTTTGTGTTTGTTCAACTTGTTTTGTTGCAGCCTTTCTTAAATCAGCTTTTTGATTGGGTGGAATATGCACATTTATACTCTGTTCATTAATGGAAAATTCCAGTGGTCCTATAGATATTGCCCTTGTGTTTAGAATTTTCCTCAGCCCTTGATAGTTTGGCTTTTCATTATAAGCTAAGCTATGAATACATGACAAACACTAGGTAATTTCACAGTAGCTGCTTCTAGATGGCGCCCAGTTGAGCACTGACTCAGGAAGCTCATCCAGCAGATTCATTTTAGCAGTCTGGACAGCTAGAGGGGCCTTCAGGTTTTGTTCCCATGGGAGTTTCCCACATAACCACTGCAGCATGTGGTAGCCAAGGAAGCTAGTAAACTCTGTTGTCCCATTACAGCCTCTAGGATTTTCCCGATACTATGTATGGTTCTCCCTGGGACAGTATCTGTAGGAAAGCCCTAATGTGCAAGATAAACCTGATCTGGACTGTTATAACCTAAAAGTAGATTTACTGCTTTTATATCACCATGAACATACTCATTTCCATGTATATATTCTAGTAACTCCAGCATTTAGAGACATAGTTGCAGGACAGTAAACGTTTTAAAAATTTCGTTCTGGTCTGAGAATCTATTCCTAATCTTTCCATTACCATAAACCTGTAGCTTCCTCCATTGAATTCAATTATATCAGATCCATAAAATAGAGAAATTCCTAAATAATAAAGTTGTTTGGGTTCTATCCTCTTTTTGATAGTCTTTTTTTTTTTACAGCTCTCTGATAAAATTTAATAACAGTAATGGACCATTTTCTTGATATTTCATTTTTATCACATCTTGCATATATCTTTGTTGTGTTTATTTGTGGGGAAAGCTAAATATATCAACTCAAATCCACCAGAGGCAATCATCGTGCTCTGTGCTCATTGTTTTCATTCAATGTCTTCTACAACCTTGCCTTCTGGAAGTAGAACAGGAAGTTTGTATTTCTCATTTCTTCTTGGTGCTATCACTTCTGGCCTCAGTGTCGCCAACATCTGCCTCAGTCTCCAGTTGCTTAGGGTGTTTTGTATTTTGAGACAGGGTCTTGCTATGTAGTTTAGCTGGCCCCAAACTCACTATCAAGCCCAGGTTGGCTTTGAACTTGCTGCAGTCTTCTTGCCTCAGCCTCCCAAGTGTTGCAATTACAAGTGTGCTCCACTACATACAGCTAATTGGGAATTTAAAATTTTTTTTGTAATAACCATCTCTTTGACATCACCACTAGCACATGGTGTTACTTGGAGTATTTTTCCATTAAAAATAGATAAAATACAAAGTTGGTATCGTTTTGTTATATAAACACAGCATCCAAAACAAAAACATGCCATACGATTATAAAATTCATTTACTGATAAGCTTTTTTATACCCTAACCTTGTAACCTCAGGCTGTGCCTCAGCTAGGCAGTAAGTTAGTGCAAGAATCTTCAGGATTGTTTCCAAGTTGTTAAACATACGAAATTTAAACTGAATTTCTGAGCCCACCCTGCCGGGATTTAGCTCAGCAGCATAAGCACCTGCTTTGCAAGTGCATGGTCATGAGTTCAATTCTTGGTGGCAATAAACAAACAAATAAATAAATAATTTCTGAGCCCACAACCTGAGAAATCACGAGTAGATTTACAGACCACCATAGCAAGGTTTCATCTGAGCAGGACCTGTGTGGTAGGTAGCACAGGAGCCAGTACCCGGAAGGGAGCCGTCTAGCCTGATCCCATGGTCTGCTCTACTTAGACGTAGTTCTTTCCGTTTCAGCATCATAGCTCACACAGCTAGCTGTTTTTTATTCAGTAATATTTTACTCAAGCACTACTTTTTAATGTGAAAATTTGATAGTTTTTTTTATTATTCTGAGTTGGAGTCTATGATTGCAACATTGTCAGGATGTACTGACTCATTAAATTCATTCACCTAGTTACTTGTACTCTGTGTTTGTCCTGCCTTAGACCTTTCCTTTCCTTTCCTTTC